>CM061139.1:97670191-97744974 GCA_030789695.1 Scilla litardierei | reverse complement strand
GACACTATATTTATTACTAGCTTTTATAATTATTAGTATTTTTCTACTATGAGACATCCTTTTTTTAATAATTTCTTTTTGTATAATTCAAACTTTTAAAAATTCAAATGTTTTAAAAGTGTTTCTTAATAAAACCTATTTAAACCTATAATTAAAGTGATTAGCATTATTGACCCCTAAATTATTCCCCATCAATGTTTTCTTTTCAACTTTCCTTAGAAACTTTTAGTGTTTAATTTGGCCTAATCAACTCTATTAACTCTAGAACACTTTCCTTATCTAACCAACCTATTCACTAAGCCATCCCACGTTTCGAACCCATGGCCGCACCCAACTTAGCTAAACCTATGCCTAGCTTTTCTCGTGCTGCGAATTTCATCTCACACACACACTAGAATAGAAAACTATAGAACCTATAAACCCAAGGCCTAGGCTTGTACTGCCATCAAACCCCCACACAAGTATCTTATAATATAGGATATGTTTTTTTAAAACTAAACCTATAACCTGCTCTACCCACGTGCTAGCCCCCTCACCCTATTCCTATTAAAACCCAAGGACCCAACACCATATTTCTATTAGAAATGAACCCTACTGCCTTTATAATACAACCTAGAGCTACTCTCAAGGACAGCAGCCGCCGCCCCATACTCCTCTTCTCTCCACGCAAGACTGATACTCGCCGCCTCATCTCCTCCCTGCGACATCGCAGCTTCCTCTTCTTCTCCAACGCCGCGCGGCCCCCTAGCCACCTGATGACCACCGGAAATGCCCAGCTCCTCCCTGAATCACCTCCTTTCTCCTTCAAATAAACAAACCCACAAGCTTCATCTCCCCAGACGCATGAAGTCCGAGCCCGCATCAACTCTCTGGCGCCGTTCCCTCCGACTAAACCCACCGAGGGCCTCCCCTTCATTAAACCCATGCCCCTCGTCACGTAACTCTCCCGCAAATTACCCCCGAACCTCTTCATCGCCGCTCCAAGCGACTCTCCGACCCAGCGCACATACATCCCCCTCTGCGTGCTGCCGCTCCCAAGCGTCGCCACGCCGCAGGGGCATCATCTCCGACCCCACACACAAACAGCCGCGACGCCATCCTCAGTCGGAGCTGCCGGCGTTCTCCTAGCTCCTCTGCATGCAAGCACAACGAGGAAGAGGACCCGTGTGAATCCCCTAGAGGTTAGTATTGTGTTCTATAATATTTGGGTTAGTTGATAATGTTAGGGTTTAGATATTTGCACGGTTTAGGGTTAGCTTAATATTTATTAGTTTTGTAAAAAGATCTGTGCATCACTTTGGTTGGTATGTTATTTGAGTTTGGGTTAGTTTTATAACTGATTTTTTTATTGTTACATGTAAGGATCATTTCTTTGGTTAGATGTAAGTATTAACCCCACAGCATGTTATATTGCTAAGGTTGGATGTTAGTTTATATTATTGTTAATAATATATTTAGTTAGGGTTAATTTATTAATAGTTAGAGATTTTTATTATAAAGAAAATAGTACCCCCTTAATTTTAAAGAGCTGCATGTTTTTAGTGGTGAATTCATGATGTGGGCTTCAGAAGCAGGGTGTTGATTTCAACTTATAACTAAGTTTGGGTTAGTGCAAATATATTATGTTACTTGTAAAACATTAGTCACCGTAACCCTCTTCATGTACGTAACTACTGTAATGATATCAGTATTTGATTTCAGAACTATTAATGCCTATATAAATATTGGAGCATTACCAAGGAGATAGGTTTCTAATAATTCATATAAGAAATTAGAAGCATTAGTCAATGAAACAGTATCCTTCTAATTAATCGAGTAAATAGGTTAATTAATTTAATAACTTATTTTTATTTAAACTGATATCGAAATCCGATAACGCAGAAAATGTCCGCGCCTTCCGTACGGACCCGTCGACACCAAAAACACCGGAAACAGGCAAGTATACGAATTGATATGAAGTTTTTTTTGAATTTTTGGCACTTTTACGCCGCTTTCATGTATTGTTGAATAACTTGAAAATTAGATGTGAAATGACGTAAGTAAATGACTCTATAATGACCAGGACGAAATTTGGGATCCAACGGTATATCATACGATATATCCCCACTTTAAACAATAAGAGAAAGAAATCATTTCTGTAGCAAGTTTGTCGATATATCCCCTAACTGACATACATTCATGTTTGTGGATGTATGTCAGGTTCAGAGCTTGAGTACCAGGAGAACCAGTACGAGACGCCAGATTTGGAGAGTCAGTAGTTCGCACGTGACGCAGTGCCTCTTCCAGCGGAGGACTAGTGGACCCCCGCACTTTACTGCTTTCCTAGTTTCCTTTTCAGTCGTTGTAGTTGTTTTTGTGTACGTTTATTTTCTGTTACTACTTTTAGCCCTGATGTGGCTTGTTTGTTTAATTTCGTGTCGGAACATTATCTTTGGATGTGGCTTTACTTTTCTGAAATGTTTCTGATTGTTCTGGATCACAAATGCATGGACCTCATTCTGTGTTTTTATCACAGACGCTTATTGAACTCGAGCTTCACCGCTCCAGTTCAAGCGGACCGCGTAACGTCCACGCTTCCGGTGTCTTTTGGGAAGCGGGTCGTTACAGGTTTTAGTGGTGGCTCATGCAGGTTTTGCAACTGCGAAATTCAGAACAATGAGAACACTTTTCATTAGCCAAAACATCCAGAATTAGTTCGTACGCAAAATTATTCGATTACCTTATCTCAGCATGATAGGAAACCTAATACCAGGATAATAGGAAGAGTTAGTTAGACGCTCGTACTCGTTAGTTAGACGCCCTTGCCACGACTTAGTATTATCATCTAGGGAGTCACCTTAGCGATTGATCATCTAGCTCTGACCATCTTAGATTTTGAGTTTCGTTAGTCGTTCGCTTGTTTCATCGAATCTAGGGCCCAACCGAACATAGCGATCGTCACCGTGCAAGTCGAACCTGAAGCGCCTGCAAGGAGTGGACTTCGAAGCGTAGGATTTTCCAAATCTATAGATAAGATCTCGACCTCGATCCTCAATGAATCTTTACCCCGGTTTCCCCTATCGCTGTCTAATACGTTGAAAAACATTAGTGTTATGCCTTTAGTCGACCCAATGATTATGTCCCCTGCTTTCACTATTTTCCTAATCATATTACTTTCAAATTGATGATCGTAGAAAGCCATCGTAGAGTATTCACGGAGTTACCTCTTAGTCGCCCTTACATCTCGATCGTCGAACATATTCCTTGTCCTCGATTCGCGTAAAATCTTCAGGTCTGTCATCTTTAACCTTGAACCCCCATTGCAGATCCAGGGTCTTTTAAGAAAGTATTTTCGATATCCCTTTTATTGAATTCTTCGCTAAGTTTAAAAGCCTTTCGAAAACTTTTACTTAGATTTTCTACACTTCGGTCAACTTAACCCAACCTTGATTATGAAACTCTTCTGACGCGATCTTTAGTTACTATCTTATAGCGATTTTCCTAACATGCATCTTCCGCACATCTATTCCACATAACTACTCTATTTTCCTCATATAATGAACTTCTTTTTAAAACCTTATTCCTATTTCGCTAGCTTAAAATATCATCTCCTTTTCTTACCAACACATTTCAAAGCATTCATTCACGCATACTTTTAAAATACTTTCCTAAGTTAAATAGGACTTCAAAGTCATGTGTGTCAGTTTTATAATCATTGTCTTCATATGTTTTAAGAAAAGGAAATTTTTTCTTTCTACAAACCTTTTTCCATTTCCAAAATAAGCACTACATCATTATGACTATATTACTCTTCACCTATTATTTGACTAATCATATCTTACGTTTTAACTCCTACTGTATGCTCACTATTTTACGTAAGTTATGACGATATCGTTATTCTTATACACGTCTTTATCTTCTTAATTTTGTTCACAAATATTTTATCTCACCCAACCGACTAACCTCTTATCCATCCACAAACATTGGTTCGTTGCATCATTCGACTCTGGATCCTACACCTGCTTAGTTATCACTTTAGAGCTTATCATTGTTTAGTGAGACCTTTAGCATTGATTGAGGTGTCGTTGTAGTGCATGTAAGTAGATAGCGAGTTTGGACCCGTATGTGCGAACCTCTATATACCACCCATGTATGAGTGTGCTTACCCTTAGTATATTGGTATGGTGTGATTTCCTATTGTGTCGTATGTGCATGTATGTTAATTTTCGATATATATGTATATAGCCGCGTATAGAATAGTAAGTGTTATATTTATACTTAGGCGAGTGGTTGGCTATATCACTATAGGAATATCTGAGCGTATTAGATTTAGTATTGGTTAGTTACGGGGAGTATAGATATCTTAGCCATACTTGTTAATGGTTGTAATTGTATGCTAGTACAGTGATGTGCAAGTTAGGTGTGTGATAATAGGGGTACATATAGTTGTGTGTGTAAATTTATTATGTGATCTATATGTTAGTATATCTGGCGTGTGCTCTGTGGATATATGTATGTGGTTAGTTATAGGTATGTATGTGTATACGTATAATGGATGAATAAGTGTGTCTTATGTATAGTAGGATTATAATATCGTATTACCCCTACGGGATGATGTATGAGCATGTGTATACCAGGAGGTATGCATAGCCGTATGATTGTGACTACGTATATGTGGATGTATGTAATTGTATACTAGCCCTATGTAAATTTTGGTTGCGTATACCGGTGAGTGTATATGTGATCTATATAGAAACGAGATAAGAGTGTGGTAGTGTGAGTATGTATATGAACGTGAAATTGATATATGTATGGGGATTTGAAAGTGTGTGCTATATGATTAAGTATATGTATATGGATGTATATGGTTACATTATAATGTATGTGTGTCTGGGATAGAACGAGCTTAGTGCCTAAGTCCGCTCACCCATAGGTCAACCTATTTAAGGAAGTCTGAAGACGGACTTGATCTTAAGGTGGGTAGATTACGTTGACCCTAGTGCTATGGGTAAGGCTTATAAAATCCGTGTAGGGAGTAGGGTAATACGTGCATGTATATATGTGTAGTGATATGTATTATGCGTTATGTAAAAGTGATCGTACGGATGTAGTGTTAATAGACTAAGAATGATTGTATTTGTGTGTTAGTGGTATGTAGAAGTGATATGTGATACTATATCATTATAGATTGTGAGTGTATAAGATATATGGTAATACATGTATTTGTAATAACGTGAGTGTGCTAGGTGTTGGCACACTTACAGCTAGTAAATTGATGTGGTAAAAGTGTTACTATTCACCAGAGTATAATCGATTGGACTATATTCGTAGGATGATATTATATTGGACGTATTATGTTAATTTATAATTGGTAATGTATGTACGTGTGCTATTACTACTATTAGCATGGACGTTGATTAAAGTTATCAGTAGTAGTACTATTGGTGTTGATGTTAATATTAGATATACTATTTGGATATGACATGATGATTATTTATGGTGTGTATAGCGTTACCATTATGTTTTCCGGTGCCTTAGCCGACAAGATTCCGAGGACGGAATTGTCTTTAAGGTGGGTAGAATGTAACGACCAGTTTTTACGATACGTTTTATCTGTATTCTTCCATGTGTTTATCTCTTCGTATCCGTAGTTGAGACGTATTAGACTTCATACCCATACCAGCCTCTAGCCTTTTGCGTATTAGCTATTAATATCATTAACTTTGACATTATATTTATTACTAGATTTTATAATTATTAGTATTTTTCTACTATGAGACATCCTTTTTTTTAATAATTTCTTTTTGTATAATTCAAACTTTTAAAAATTCAAATGTTTTGAAAGTGTTTCTTAATAAAACCTATATAAACCTATAATTAAAGTGATTAGCATTATTGACCCCTAAATTACTCCCCATCAATGTTTTCTTTTCAACTTTCCTTAGAAACTTTTAGTGTTTAATTTGGCCTAATCAACTCTATTAACTCTAGAACACTTTCCTTATCTAACCAACCTATTCACTAAGCCATCCCACGTTTCGAACCCATGGCCGCACCCAACTTAGCTAAACCTATGCCAAGCTTTTCTCGTGCTGCGAATTTCATCTCACACACACACTAGAATAGAAAACTATAGAACCTATAAACCCAAGGCCTAGGCTTGTACTGCCATCAAACCCCCACACAAGTATCTTATAATATAGGATATGTTTTTTTAAAACTAAACCTATAACCTGCTCTAGCCACGTGCTAGCCCCCTCACCCTATTCCTATTAAAACCCTAGGACCCAACACCATATTTCTATTAGAAACGAACCCTGCTGCCTTTATAATACAACCTAGGGCTACTCTCAAGGACAGCAGCCGCCACCCCAAACTCCTCTTCTCTCCACGCAAGACTGATACTCACCGCATCATCTCCTCCCTGTGACATCGCGGCTTCCTCTTCTTCTCCAACGATGCGCAGCCCCCTAGCCACCTGATGACCACCGGAAATGCCCAGCTCCTCCCCGAATCACCTCCTTTCTCCTTCAAATAAACAAACCCGCAAGCTTCATCTCCCCAGCCGCATGAAGTCCGAGCCTGCATCAACTCTCTGGCGCCGTTCCCTCAGACTCAAACCACCGAGGGCCTCCCCTTCATTAAACCCAGGCCCCTCGTCACGTAACTCTCCCGCAAATTACCCCCGTACCTCTTCATCGCCACTCCAAGCGACTCTCCGACCCAGCGCCCATACATCCTCCTTCGCGTGCTGCTGCTCCCAAGCATCGCCACGCCGCAGGGGCATCATCTCCGACCCCACACACAAACAGCTGTGACGCCATCCTCAGTCGGAGCTGCCGACGTTCTCCTAGCTCCTCTGCCTGCAAGCACAACGAGGAAGAGGACCCGTGTGAATCCCCTAGAGGTTAGTACTGTGTTCTATAATATTTGGGTAGTTGATAATGTTAGGGTTTAAATATATGCACGGTTTAGGGTTAGCTTAATATTTATTAGTTTTGTAAAATGATCTGTGCAATACTTTGGTTGGTATGTTATTTGATTTTGGGTTAGTTTTATAAGTGATTTTTTTATTGTTACATATAAGGATCATTTCTTTGGTTAGATGTAAGTATTAACCCCATAGCATGTTATATTGCTAAGGTTGGATGTTAGTTTATATTATTGTTAATAATATATTTAGTTAGGGTTAATTTATTAATAGTTAGAGATTTTTATTATAAAGAAAATAGTACCCCCTTATTTTTAAAGAGCTGCATGTTTTTAGTGGGGAATTCATGATGTGGGCTTCAGAAGCAGGGTGTTGATTTCAACTTATAACTAAGTTTGGGTTAGTGCAAATATATTATGTTACTTGTAAAACATTAGTCACCGTAACCCTCTTCATGCACGTAACTACTGTAATGATATCAGTATTTGATTTCAGAACTATTAATACCTATATAAATATTGGAGCATTACCAAGGAGATATGTTTCTAATAATTCATATAAGAAATTAGAAGCATTAGTCAATGAAACAGTATCCTTCTAATTAATCGAGTAAATAGGTTAATTGATTTAATAACTTATTTTTATTTAAACTGATATCGAAATACGATAATGCAGAAAATGTCCGCGCCTTCCGTACGGACCTGTCGACACCAAAAACACCGGAAACAGGCAAGTATACGAATTGATATGATTTTTTTTGAAGTTTCGGCACTTTTACGCCGCTTTCATGTATTGTTGAATAACTTGAAAATTAGACGTGAAATGACGTAAGTAAATGACACTATAATGACCAGGACGAAATTTGGGATCCAACGGTATATCATACGATATATCCCCACTTTAAACAATAAGAGAAAGAAATCATTTCTGTAGCAAGTTGAACAAACAGGACATATTCGTTATTATTTTAAAATTACGGTAACGGTCGTTCGACCCGTTTCCGCTTTGTAGAACTGTCACCATAAAACTATAATATTGTTAACAGCAAAGTTCAGTGAGTCTTGACATGCCTAACATATTTGGACATCATGAAAATCGTGCACCTCTAAGGCGGTATCGTGATATCGTGATGTCGTGTGAGTCGACTAGGCCGGCTCGTGTTTCGGCAAACTTTTGGGTGGGGTTAGGGTTGAGCGGCCACTAGGCGTATGAAAGGTACTCTCCTTAAGAGCACCACCCGCACGCGGTGGGTTAGCGTCAATCACGGTAAGCCCCCGTGAGAGGAACGACCTTCTCATCACGACCTACAGACGTGAACCCTAGATTAGAATGCTAACTCTTGACATGAAAACTTGCAACGCTAACTTGGTTATCTTGATAATTGAAATGCTAATGAACTCGGAGAAAATCTTAACTTTAAACTTGCAACCGTCTAGAACTGCATGTTAGGATTGTTCGTTTCTGTTTCCTTAAAATTGTCCAATAATAAATTGCTGCAGTCGCTTTCTTAAATTATTAATGCTTCTAAAATTCATATATCTGTCATATACTTTGCCTTGGGATGCTAAATTTTTCTTACAGACCCCTAGCTGACATACATTCATGTTTGTGGATGTATGTCAGGTTCAGAGCTTGAGTACCAGGAGAACCAGTACGAGACGCCAGATTTGGAGAGTCAGGAGTTCGTACCTGACGCAGTGCCTCTTCCAGCGGAGGACTAGTGGACCCCTGCACTTTACTGCTTTCCTACTTTCCTTTTCAGTCGTTGTAGTTGTTTTTGTGTACGTTTATTTTTTGTTACTACTTTTAGCCCTACTGTGGCTTGTTTGTTTAATTTCGTGTACGAACATTATCTCTGGATGTGGCTTTACTTTTCTAAAATGTTTCTGATTGTTCTGGATCGCAAATGCAAGGACCTTATTCTGTGTTTTTATCCCAGACGCTTATTGAACTCGAGCTTCACCGCTCCAGTTCAAGCGGACCACGTAACGTCCACGCTTCCGGTGTATTTTGGGAAGCGGGGTGTTACAGGTTTTAGTGGTGGCTCATGCAGGTCTTGCAACTGCGAAATTCAGAACAATGAGAACACTTTTCATTAGCCAAAACATCCAGAATTAGTTCGTACGCAAAATTATTCGATTACCTTATCTCAGCATGATAGGAAACCTAATACCAGGATAATAGGAAGAGTTAGTTAGACGCTCGTACTCGTTAGTTAGACGCCCTTGCCACGACTTAGTATTATCATCTAGGGAGTCACCTTAGCGATTGATCATCTAGCTCTGACCATCTTAGATTTTGGGTTTCGTTAGTCGTTCGCTTGTTTCATCGAATCTTGGGCCCAACCGAACATAGCGATCGTCACCGTGCAAGTCGAACCTGAAGCGCCTGCAAGGAGTGGACTTCGAAGCGTATGATTTTCCAAATCTATAGATAAGATCTCGACCTCGATCCTCAATGAATCTTTACCCCGGTTTCCCCTATCGCTGTCTAATACGTTGAAAAACATTAGTGTTATGCCTTTAGTCGACCCAATGATTATGTCCCCTGCTTTCACTATTTTCCTAACCATATTACTTTCAAATTGATGATCGTAGAAAGCCATCGTAGCGTATTCACGGAGTTACCTCTTAGTCGCCCTTACGTCTCGATCGTCGAACATATTCCTTGTCCTCGATTCGCGTAAAATCTTCAGGTCTGTCATCTTTAACCTTGAACCCCCATTGCAGATCCAGGGTCTTTTAAGAAAGTATTTTCGATATCCCTTTTATTGAATTCTTCGCTAAGTTTAAAATCCTTTCGAAAACATTTACTTAGATTTTCTACACTTCGGTCGACTTAACCCAACCTTGATTATGAAACTCTTCTGACGCGATCTTTAGTTACTATCTTATAGCGATTTTCCTAACATGCCCGCACATCTATTCCACATAACTACTCTATTTTCCTCATGTAATGAACTTCTTTTTAAAACCTTATTTCTATTTCGCTTGCTCAAAATATCATCTCCTTTTCTTACTAACACATTTCAAAACATTCATTCACGCATACTTTTAAAATACTTTCCGAAGTTAAATAGGACTTCAAAGTCCTGTGTGTCAGTTTTATAATCATTGTCTTCATATGTTTTAAGAAAAGGAAATTTTTTCTTTCTACAAACCTATTTCCATTTCCAAAATAATCGCTACATCATTATGACTATATTACTCTTCACCTATTATTTGACTAATCATATCTTACGTTTTAACTCCTACCGTATGCTCACTATTTTACGTAAGTTATGACGATATCGTTATTCTTATACACGTCTTTATCTTCTTACTTTTGTTCACAAATATTTTATCTCACCCAACCGACTAACCTCTTATCCATCCATAAACATTGGTTCATTGCATCATTCGACTCTGGATCCTACACATGCTTAGTTATCACTTTAGAGCTTATCATTGTTTAGTGAGACCTTTAGCATTGATTGAGGTGTCGTTGTAGTGCATGTAAGTAGATAGCGAGTTTGGACCCGTATGTGCGAACCTCTATATACCACCCATGTATGAGTGTGCTTACCCTTAGTATATTGGTATGGTGTGATTTCCTATTGTGTCGTATATGCATGTATGTTAATTTTCGATATATATGTATATAGCCGCGTATAGAATAGTAAGTGTTATATTTATACTTAGGCGAGTGGTTGGCTATATCACTATAGGAATATCTGAGCGTATTAGATTTAGTATTGGTTAGTTACGGGGAGTATAGATATCTTAGCCGTACTTGTTAATGGTTGTAATTGTATGCTAGTACAGTGATGTGCAAGTTAGGTGTGTGATAATAGGGGTACATATAGTTGTGTGTGCAAATTTATTATGTGATCTATATGTTAGTATGTCTGGTGTGTGCTCTGTGGATATATGTATGTGGTTAGTTATAGGTATGTATGTATACGTATAATGGATGAATAAGTGTGTCTTATGTATAGTAGGATTATAATATCGTATTACCCCTACGGGATGATGTATGAGCATGTGTATACCAGGAGGTATGCATAGCCGTATGATTGTGACTACATATATGTGGATGTATGTAATTGTATACTAGCCCTATGTAAATTTTGGTTGCGTATACCGGTGAGTGTATATGTGATCTATATAGATACGAGATAAGAGTGTGGTAGTGTGAGTATGTATATGAACGTGAAATTGATATATGTATGGGGATTTGAAAGTGTGTGCTATATGATTAAGTATATGTATATGGATGTATATGGTTTCATTATAATGTATGTGTGTCTGGGATAGAACGAGCTTAGTGCCTAAGTCCGCTCACCCATAGGTCAACCTATTTAAGGAAGTCTGAAGACGGACTTGATCTTAAGGTGGGTAGATTACGTTGACCCTAGTGCTATGGGTAAGGCTTATAAAATCCGTGTAGGGAGTAGGGTAATACGTGCATGTATATATGTGTAGTGATATGTATTATGCGTTATGTAAAAGTGATCGTACGGATGTAGTGTTAATAGACTAAGAATGATTGTATTTGTGTGTTAGTGGTATGTAGAAGTGATATGTGATACTATATCATTATAGATTGTGAGTGTATAAGATATATGGTAATACATGTATTTGTAATAACGTGAGTGTGCTAGGTGTTGGCACACTTATAGCTAGTAAATTGATGTGGTAAAAGTGTTACTATTCACCCGAGTATAATCGGTTGGACTATATTCGTAGGATGATATTATATTTGACGTATTATGTTAATTTATAATTGGTAATGTATGTACGTGTGTTGTTACTACTATTAGCATGGACGTTGATTAAAGTTATCAGTAGTAGTACTATTGGTGTTGATGTTAATATTAGATATACTATTTGGAGATGACATGATGATTATTTATGGTGTGTATAGCATTACCATTATGTTTTCCGGTGACTTAGCCGACAAGATTCCGAGGACGGAATTGTCTTTAAGGTGGGTAGAATGTAACGACCAGTTTTTACGATACGTTTTATCTGTATTCTTCCATGTGTTTATCTCTTCGTATCCGTAGTTGAGACGTATTAGACTTCATACCCATACCAGCCTCTAGCCTTTTGCGTATTAGATATTAATATCATTAACTTTGACATTATATTTATTACTAGCTTTTATAATTATTAGTATTTTTCTACTATGAGACATCCTTTTTTTAATAATTTCTTTTTGTATAATTCAAACTTTTAAAAATTCAAATGTTTTGAAAGTGTTTCTTATTAAAACCTATTTAAACCTATAATTAAAGTGATTAGCATTATTGACCCCTAAATTACTCCCCATCAATGTTTTCTTTTCAACTTTCCTTAGAAACTTTTAGTGTTTAATTTGGCCTAATCAACTCTATTAACTCTAGAACACTTTCCTTATCTAACCAACCTATTCACTAAGCCATCCCACGTTTCGAACCCATGGCCGCACCCAACTTAGCTAAACCTATGCCTAGCTTTTCTCGTGCTGCGAATTTCATCTCACACACACACTAGAATAGAAAACTATAGAACCTATAAACCCAAGGCCTAGGCTTGTACTGCCATCAAACCCCCACACAAGTATCTTATAATATAGGATATGTTTTTTTAAAACTAAACCTATAACCTGCTCTAGCCACGTGCTAGCCCCCTCACCCTATTCCTATTAAAACCCTAGGACCCAACACCATATTTCTATTAGAAACGAACCCTGCTGCCTTTATAATACAACCTAGGGCTACTCTCAAGGACAGCAGCCGCCGCCCCATACTCCTCTTCTCTCCACGCAAGACTGATACTCGCCGCCTCATCTCCTCCCTGCGACATCGCGGCTTCCTCTTCTTCTCCAACGCCGCGCGGCCCCCTAGCCACTTGATGACCGCCGGAAATGCCCAGCTCCTCCCCGAATCACCTCCTTTCTCCTTCAAATAAACAAACCCAGAAGCTTCATCTCCCCAGCCGCATGAAGTCTGAGCCCGCATCAACTCTCTGGCGCTGTTCCCTCCGACTCAAACCACCGAGGGCCTCCCCTTCATTAAACCCAGGCCCCTCGTCACGTAACTCTCCCGCAAATTACCCCCGTACCTCTTCATCGCCGCTCCAAGCGACTCTCCGACCCAGCGCCCATACATCCCCCTCCGCGTGCTGCCGCTCCCAAGCGTCGCCACGCCGCAGGGGCATCATCTCCGACCCCACACACAAACAGCCGCGACGCCCTCCTCAGTCGGAGCTGCCGGCGTTCTCCTAGCTCCTCTGCCTGCAAGCACAACGAGGAAGAGGACCCGTGTGAATCCCCTAGAGGTTAGTACTGTGTTCTATAATATTTGGGTTAGTTGATAGTGTTAGGGTTTAGATATATGCACGGTTTAGGGTTAGCTTAATATTTATTAGTTTTGTAAAATGATATGTGCATCACTTTGGTTGGTATGTTATTTGAGTTTGGGTTAGTTTTATAACTGATTTTTTTATTGTTACATGTAAGGATCATTTCTTTGGTTAGATGTAAGTATTAACCCCACAACATGTTATATTTCTAAGGTTGGATGTTAGTTTATATTATTGTTAATAATATATTTAGTTAGGGTTAATTTATTAATAGTTAGAGATTTTTATTATAAAGAAAATAGTACCCCCTTATTTTTAAAGAGCTGCATGTTTTTAGTGGTGAATTCATGATGTGGGCTTCAGAAGCAGGGTGTTGATTTCAACTTATAACTAAGTTTGGGTTAGTGCAAATATATTATGTTACTTGTAAAACATTAGTCACTGTAACCCTCTTCATGTACGTAACTACTGTAATGATATCAGTATTTGATTTCAGAACTATTAATGCCTATATAAATATTGGAGCATTACCAAGGAGATAGGTTTCTAATAATTCATATAAGAAATTAGAAGCATTAGTCAATGAAACAGTATCCTTCTAATTAATCGAGTAAATAGGTTAATTGATTTAATAACTTATTTTTATTTAAACTGATATCGAAATCTGATAACGCAGAAAATGTCCGCGCCTTTCGTACAGACCCGTCGACACCAAAAACACCGGAAACAGGCAAGTATACGAATTGATATGATTTTTTTTGAAGTTTCGGCACTTTTACGCCGCTTTCATGTATTGTTGAATAACTTTAAAATTAGACATGAAATGACGTAAGTAAATGATACTATAATGACCAGGATGAAATTTGGGATCCAACGGTATATCATACGATATATCCCCACTTTAAACAATAAGAGAAAGAAATCATTTCTGTAGCAAGTTGAACAAATAGGACATATTCGTTATTATTTTAAAATTACGGTAACGGTCGTTCGACCCGTTTCCGCTTTGTAGAACTGTCACCATTAAACTATAATATTGTTAACAGCAAAGTTCAGCGAGTCTTGACATGCCTAACATATTTGGACATCGTGAAAATCGTGCGCGTCGAAGGCGGTATCATGATATCGTGATGTCGTGTGAGTCGACTAGGCCGGCTCGTGTTCCAGCAAACTTTTGGGTGGGGTTAGGGTTGAGCGGCCACTAGGCGTATGAAAGGTACTCTCCTCAAAAGCACCACCCGTACGCTGTGGGTTAGCGTCAATCACGGTAAGCCCCCGTGAGAGGAACGACCTTCTCATCACGACCTACAGGCGTGAACCCTAGATTAGAATGCTAACTCTTGACATGAAAACTTGCAACGCTAACTTGGTTATCTTGATAATTGAAATGCTAATGAACTCGGAGAAAATCTTAACTTTAAACTTGCAACCGTCTAGAACAGCCTGTTAGGATTGTTCGTTTCTGTTTCCTTAAAATTGTCCAATATTAAATTGCTGCAGTCGCTTTCTTAAATTGTTAATGCTTCTAAAATTCATATATATGTCATATACTTTGCCTTGGGATGCTAACTTTTTCTTGCAGACCCCTAGCTGACATACATTCATGTTTGTGGATGTATGTCCGGTTCAGAGCTTGAGTACCAGGAGAACCAGTATGAGACGCCAGATTTGGAGAGTCAGGAGTTCGCACCTGACGCAGTGCCTCTTCCAGCGGAGGACTAGTGGACCCCCGCACTTTACTGCTTTCCTAGTTTCCTTTTCAGTCGTTGTAGTTGTTTTTGTGTACGTTTATTTTCTGTTACTACTTTTAGCCCTGCTGTGGCTTGTTTGTTTAATTTCGTGTACGAACATTTATCTCTGGATGTGGCTTTAATTTTCTGAAATGTTTCTGATTGTTCTGGATTGCAAATGTAAGGACCTCATTCTGTGTTTTTATCACAGACACTTATTGAACTCGAGCTTCACCGCTCCAGTTCAAGCGGACCGCGTAACGTCCACGCTTCCGGTGTCTTTTGTGAAGCGGGGCGTTACAACATGAGGATGGTCTCTTCCCTCCTTCTGGACCACTGTAAACAGATAATCTGACGCCTTCCTCCTTCTTCACCCCGCAAAAAACTGCTGACCAAACTTGCAGTAAAGGTCACCGAACGTATCAATGGAGCGGTTGGACAGGCCGTTGTACCATTCCACCGACAACTTCTTCAAAGTCGTTTGGAAAGCATGACAGAGGATGGCGTCGTCCGCTCCATGGATTTCCATCACTCCTCGGTATCGCTGCACATGCTCCAGGGGATTGACCGAACCATCATACAACTCAAACCGAGGTAGTTTGAACCTATGGGGTATCGGGGTTGAGATCACCATTCGGGTCAGCGGGTTGGCTTCTTTGGGGTTGGGGGAGGCGTTGGCGACCTTTGAGAGACATCCCTGCCCCATTGATGCTCTCGCCGCTGGTTGGAATCGTAGGATAAGCCACCTCGGTGCTCAGTGACGTCCCTCCCGTGCCCCCCGGGGGGGTCAGGCTGCGGTCATGGCTCCGCTGCTGCCGGTCATGATGTTAGGGTTTCTATCATAGTACAACTAATTTATACGCAGCGGAAAATAGGAACCTACCAAGATCCATGCGATTCTAATTAATTCGAATAGATTACTAACCTTTCTGACGATCTGAATCTGTCGGACTATAGGTGCTGCGACGATCTGAATCTGTCGATGATCTGAATCTGTCGGACTGTAGGTACTGTTCTGCGAACGACCACCCTCAATCGGTATCCACACGAGAACGTCACGAACAGGACTTGCGAGGGTGCTAGCTCCTTTGCCGCAACTAGGGTTTCTCTCGCTCTTTGTTTTTCTCAAAAACGGAGGAGATAGATTAAAAACGTAAAACTGAAAATCGTGATTCTATATCTTATATAGAATCCTACGTTAACCCCTTAACCACATTCAGTTACGCGACGCTATCTTAGGGATAAGAATCCCACGTTAACCCATTAACGTATTTCAGTTAAGCGACGATATCTTAGGGATAATATCTTAACGAGATACGATATCTGACGGTTAAGATATTTCACCTTATTACGAATTTCAAATCATATTCGAAATCATGTTTAAACCCTATCCTATCCAATTCGTTCTTTGTGTGCGACCCAATAGGCTCATATTAAATTGGCAGTGGGCCTAATCTCATTAGAAGCCCACAAGTCATAATTGGTCTCTAGCAAGACATTTTGACTACCCAATTAATATGAATATCGTTAGTCCGATATTAACCTAACCAATAGAACATGTCATTATCCTTTTGTCACACGATATCTTATTTGAACATAAGTCATGGACAATGTCATACTTATGTAGTTCAAACATTTAATTTCTCGCTTTCTAAGTAGACTGATAAAATCAAATGACATTCATTTGAGCATGGCCATGCATTTCTCAGTCCTACTTATCGAGGGGCCCATTAGATATCTCTCATAGGGGAGGGACAAATTCCATCTTGTTCATTCACTTTCCTCTGCATAATTCACATCATATTCGATCATAACCTTTATGATTATCTGATTAAAGATAACGTTTGATTATGTCAAAATATGATGTTCCTTATGTAGGAAACTGTGATGAGCTCAGGTCTAAGGATTCAATGACATAACTATTATGAGATCATTTATGACATTAATCCATGTAATGATCTCATAGCGAGTCTATCCAGTACATGTTCTCCAACAAGTACCTATAAGTTTGATTTGTATCACCATACATATAATTATCTCATAATTATCTATCAAACTCATACTAGTCTTAATTCATCATTAAACCATTACTGATGAATGACTAGGGATGCTTAAAATAGCATAAACAACTATTCAAACATTATTATAAAGAAACATGCAAGCAATATAATAATAACAATAATAAGAGAAACATTTTATAAATGAAAATGACATAACATAAAGGTCCAAATATTTGGCCTAGGGCATAACCACTAACACATGATGCCTAGGAGAGTGGCAATTTGGCCAGGGAACTTCTGCTATGGTGGACGCGCCCTTCTTGTCTCAGGCTTGGCGATCTCCCACTACGGTGGCTGTAAGCATGATCTTGCCTGGGATTCTCTCGAACTATCAAGGACGACGCCAAGGGGGCTCCTCGGCTCCCCTCTTGAGGCCTTTCCCTCTCAGCGACGAGGAATCGACGTTGTCAGACGGCCGCTTCTTCATCCAGTCGCCTCTAATGAGCGGCCTACTCCTCCTCATCAAACTGCCTCTGCAGAGCGACCTCTTCTCCTTCCTCGAACCGCCTTTGCTGTGCGACCTCTTCTCCGTCAAATTGAGGGAGGAGGTCCTGCCTCACATTGCAGGGTCTGGAGGGGCCTTCTGATGGATGCGGTCTAGCTTTCCTGACAATGCCCCAATCTTCCATCAGTTTGGTGCAGTTCTCGAAACTTTGGTAGACACCACAGGTCGCGTCATGACTGACTGCGGCCGACCCCCCAAGGGGTAGATTCATCGAGGGAGTCCTCCTGGGGGACTCCTCGGCCATAGGCTGCTTGCCGTGACGGTGACTGCGGTGACTATGTGCGGTGTCTGACATATATGTAACCCAAGTTCTCACAGATGGTGCCAATTGTTGCGAGTCAAGTCTGCCCAACAATAGAATTTGTAGTTAATGGGAATCACGAGTACAATGATTACAAGTGTGGGGGTGTCGATGCGGCTTAGAGCGACTAGGAACACGCTCCAGAGGCAGAGAACCCAAGGTCGCTCGATGGTCGCCAACTCCCGGTAGCTGAGGTGAGATTTTTGCGAGAATAACAACTCATCAGGAAGGCGGGGTTGGCTGTCAACCCGTAGCCTCTCCGATGCTTAAGTTAGCGATGCTTAAGTTAGTGAATGACTTGTATGTAGTATGTCGAACACGCTAGGCGATCTTAAGGCAGATCGGCGTTGCGTGGCGAGCTTATGAGGAAGGCACAAATATATGGAGGATATCCGACTTTGAATAATGGATAGAAGTTATAGATTTCAACTAACCCACCCACTCCTTGGTGGCTGGAAGGTGGTATTTATAGGGTCGAGAGTCGGTTGTTCACCGTCCAATCACCTGTCGAGTCTGCTTATAGCTGGAGCTCAATTGGAGAAGTGATAGGTCGGCAGGGGTGTCAGAAATATTTACGCATTAATGGGTGTCAGACGGTGTCAGACACATTAATGCATTAATGGGAGACGCGATTGGCGGTCATCAGTTCTCGCTTTTAACTTCTGGCATTAATCAGGGCGTAGGTGGCTATACGTCACCCTATCAAAGATATTTCGGCTAGGCCGTCCTTAGTAAGAGCCAAGCTCGGCGACCGAGCTCGGTGTCTATGAACTGTCTGGCCGTGCTTACTGTAAGGAGAGTAGGCGACCTTCTTTTGTTGACACTGATGGCGAGATTGTCGCTCGGCGAGGCGAGCTTCCCAGTGTCGCGGCGACCTTCCGTTTGGGCTTCAAATAAATTGGCCTTCATTATCTGAGCCGGCCTTAAGGCCGTAACTCTATCTATAAGAGCTACTGAAACCACTGGTATTGCTTGTACATCTTCTATAGCCGGAAAAGTAAGACATGTTGTATAATAAGACAACACGTCGAGCTTTCTAATATGGCCCAGCTGCCTCTATACATAGTTTGATCGAAAACGTACTATCCCAGGGACACTAACTTCATTTGTCTTTAAGTCATTGCTAGCTATAGGTTTAACTTCTTTGTTGGCAACGGTAGCGATTTTCTCATCTTCCCATGCAATCATATAAAACCAAACTCGTTGTCGATTGGCCTTAATCCAAACCCAACACTTCCGATGCACTTGACCCAGCTCAGCCTTCTACATATGTTGCTGTCATATTTGGAGCCGTACTTTATTTCAGAGTGCAGAATCAAGCCAATTTGAACCAAAACCTAGCTAGGTGAGATTCTTATGATTTCTATCAAATTCCACCAACTCCCACTATATAGAACCACCATTGGGCTTCTTTTTTATTCGCATGTGACCGTCAATGATATATCGGTCACTCGTTCGGAGATATTGAGTGCCTTTGTCGTTGCCAATGAACACGTCATTGTAAATCTTTTTCTTTCGGAGGCTGATGACCCACTTTGTCGTCAACGATGATCACAACGTCATTGCTGACCTCTTTCCTTTCTCCTCACATGCATCAGTACACGCTTCTTCTCTCCTCATATGTATCGTTGCATATTATCTCTCTTCTTCTTGTCTGCATCAGCACACATCAGCTCTTGGTTTCATGTGTGTCAATACAGAATATTTCTCTATTGCTTTCATGCATCAGCGCACATCAATTCATTTTCTCACATGCATCGGTACACGTTAATTCTCTTTTTTTTTTTCGCTGTCTCTCTCCATGTCTCGGTGAGATATCTTTATTAATCCATCAGTCGAAGTTGATCTGTTATACATGATTTCATCACAAAAAATGCGGAAAAAATCCGTGAATTCTTACCTCTAGTCATTGCTTTTCAATAAAAGGTAAACTTTCTAAAGATCTGGAACTTTCGAGTCTAAATCACTCCTTAATGATGGTGTATTTCTAAAAACTCGAGAGTGATTAGAGTGAGGGACCAAAACCAATTTTATAGATGAGAGAATCGTTCCATCAACGGTTCTCAAATTCAAAAATTCAGTTTTTTTATAGGGATTAGGTTTTAAAACTGCGGATCACCAACAGAAAAAACCAACATTCTCCCACTTTATCCATACAAACCATCATTCCCAACAAGCAACAAAATAAATGAATCATGAGGATAAATCCTTTTTAAAGCAAGTATTATCTTTCATGTATTACAATGCTTATGTTTCTCATCAATATGCTATATATCTTAATGAATAAATCTTATGTTTATTCATGGTCCAAAGTAATGATCTTTCTCGCAATAATATATCAAAATGTGCACATAACCATATATGAGAAAGCATCACAACAAGAATTTCATTAAATAACAACGTTACTACAAAAAGGAACATGTCTCATTCTATCCACATGATCCTTAAACTTCAGTGGTGGCATGCCTTTAGTTAAAGGATCTGCAATCATTAAATCGGTACGAATATGCTCAATAAAGACTAATTTATCCTTAACCCTCTATTTTATGGCTAAGTACTTGATGTCGATGTGCCAACTTCGGCTACCAATTTTGTTGTTATTAGCCATGAAGACAGCAGCTGTATTGTCACAATACAATCTTAGCGGTCTAGAAATAGAATCCATGATTCTAAGTCTAGTGATGAAATTCATAATCTATACATCATGTGAAGTAGCCTCAAAACAAGATATGAACTTGGCTTCTATGGTAGAAGTAGCAATCAAAGTCTGTTTTGAGCTTCTCCATGATAAAGCCACACCGGCTAACAAAAATATATATCCAGAAGTTGATTTTTGAGAATCAACGCATCCAGCAAAGTCTGAATCAGAGTAGCCAACGACTTCTAAGTTGTCCGTCCGTCTATACATGAGCATGTAGTCTCTGGTTCCCTTAAGGTATCTCATTACCTTCTTTGCAGCTCTCCAATGTTCTATACCTGGATTACTCTGATATCGTCCCAACATCCCAACAGCAAATGCAATGTCAGGCTTAGTGCAAACCTGATCATACATCAGGCTTCCAAAAGCAGAAGCATAAGGAATGTTTTTCATCTGTTCCTGTTCAAAGTCATGCTTCAGGCATTGGTTAAATTGAATCTGTCGCCCTTCACAATGGGAGCTACACTTGGTGAACAATCCTTCATTCAAAACCTCTCAAAATTTTTGTTAATATACACTCTCTCTCCATGCTCTCTCTCCATGGGAAAAGAAGTATGACAAACGGGTCTACCCGCAAGAGAAACGGGCGGCCCGCTGTGTTAAGCAGGTGCAACCCGCTGAACCTAGCGGGCGCGGCCCGCTGGGTTTCAGCGGGCACGGCCCGCTGGTTCAGCAGGCCAGGCGCTCGCTCCGGGCACGCCCAATGTGGGTGCACCCATTGCCTTTGGCGGGCGCGCCCACTAGCTTAGCAAGCGCGCCCGCAACTTAAGTTGTTTTGGCTAGGGGTTTTTGAAACCCTTGACAGCCACGAAATGTGTGACTTTTGCTCAACTTTGAGCAATTGTTTGTTGGGTCAAACGAAGTTGGATTTCATCGCCGTTTGTTCCTACGCGTTCACCATTCAAAGCTCTTCAAAATGATAGGTAGTATCGTCTTTGAAGCTCAATGGTGAGGAAGATTTAATTAGTTAAAGTTAGGCCTTCAAGAAAGGCTTACCAACTTAAATTAAATCTTTCTTTGATTTATTAGTCCCACATTGCTCGTGAGACGAGCAAGGGGTCTAGCTCCCTATATAAATAGGGGTGGGTACCCAAGAGAAAATTTGCACCAAGTCTACCATTCGTGAAGCTCCTGATTTTTGAGCACACATGATCTAGACTTAATCATTCTTCCTCTTTAGTTCTTTCTATCCTCCAATCGGGTCCTAGCAAGACATCGAGGAGGTTTGGATCTGATCCAAAATCTCTGGCGTGGGTCTGCTCAAGTGAAACTTTCTTCGACAAGTAATCGGCTCAGAGGGGCGGTGCGATTCAGAAAGCGACTCAGCTCGAGGCGCGGTGCGAGAAGACGGTGCGGTACATTTTGCCTGTACCAAGGCAAGATTCCAGGTGAGTCCTTTTGCAGTAGTTAGACCTTTCTCGGGTTGGTCAGACCCAACCCGAGTCAGTAGATAATCCTGGCTAGGGAGCATGTTTCCTTAGAGTAGCTTTTATTAAAAGAGTTTAATAATATTTTTCCGTTGCTTCTTTTATATTTTTGTTCGTCCAACTTAGGACGGGCTAGAATATATGCCTTAATGGACCTTGAAAATCCCAACACGTTCATGGACCACTTATCCTTATATGTGTTATAAGATGTTTTGAAAGGTCCAAATTGATGCGAGAGAGTGTTCAAAATGTAATGGACCAAGAAGCTGTCAGACATCTCAACCTCCAACTTCTTTAGTTGAGCTGCAATATCCCTCATATACATGATGTGCTCACGCACACCTCCTAGACCAGTAAGCTTTATCGACAAAAACTTTCCAATGAGAGTACTCGCAAGTGCCTTATCAGAGCTCTGGAACTACTCGTCCATGGCCTTTAACAGTGATCGGACTTTGTCATGCTTTTCCACCGAGCCCCTCATACTAGCCGATATTTTAGTCTTTATGAACATAACGCAGAGACGGTTAGATCTCTCCCACTTTTCATAAAGATCTATAACTTCAGGAAGGCGAATATCTGTAATGGCTGGTGACTCATCCTTGCGGATGGCATAATCAATGTCCGCCACACCCAAATGAAGGAGTATCCTCTCCCTCCAAATCCTATAGTTTTCGCCATTCAGTTTAGGAATGTCACACTTAAGATCAGTAACTGTCACAGATTGTGATGCTACAAAAATTTACAATACATACTCACTTCATTATTTTTGAGACTTAACAAACTAAAATATGTGTTACCAATGTAAAACATAAAATGTGAATCTAGTGACAAAAAAAACTTGCATGTGGGCCAAAGTTCTAACTTAATTAGATTCATTTTAAATTCATGATAAAACTACCAAAATATGTTCATTTTCTACTCCCTGTGGGTAAAATAGAAAATATAATTTGATATCTTATCCCAATTAATCATACATAATATAATAAAAATTCCTGTGGAAAAAGATCTATTATATCATATATGATTAATCACCACTAATGTTTGTTTTCCAAATGTGATCTTAAATGAAACTCAACATGTAATTTCAATTAATTGAAGATGATGTTACTACTCCGTAATTAATTAAGACTATATAAATCACTAAACATTAACCAAATTCTTAGGCTCAAATTATTGCATAACACTATAAGCAATAATAAACATAATGGGGCCAGTACACTAAACTGAACATTAAATTATTGGGCTCATTGATCATTACAGTGCTAAACAAGATAGGAGTATGTATGATGTGTAATTTAGCAAGTACAATCAACTGAAATGTACATAGTCCGGAATGTACACATCCCAAAAAAAATTGAGTTTAATGGGCCGATTTTGCTATTTAATGCATGTACAGAGATAATACATTCAACATTAAATAAATGTTATTTAATAAATGTAGACAACATTCATTTGCTCTCCACAGAGGGAGTGTGTGGTACAAGCCATTATTTGTACACTAACACTTAAAGAAACGTTAGTGCTATGTTTATATAGCACAGGTTTTCTTATTATAGTTCAAAATAAATACCGTATGAACAAGTATTAACATAGAAGGGTGCACCCACACCACAGATCAATTTAGTTTTAATTAATTAATTAATTAATTAAATGAAGTAGTCAATTATGTTCAACATAATTGTACAAATATTAAAGAGGGTGTACATAGTTTCTGTAGCATTCTACATCACTCCATTAAAAAAATGAAATAATGAGTGGTTGGCATTAAAAGCACAAGGATGTACACACGTCTCGATGTTAAAACATTCAAAATGAACTGGTTCCTTTATTTTTACATTGATTGTAGAACCAGCAAGATAACACGCATTGAGAAGTGCTGGGCGTCTGTACTGCAAATTACTTTAACATTTATTAGCAAAGTTCATTTTGAATGGCAAACTTGCGATACGAAAAGACCACAGTATACTTATATGGTCATCTTCTTCCTTCTGCCAAGTTTCAAACCCGACTCATCATTTTTCAAACCAAATTAAAATTGATTGAAGCAAATGATCAAAATCGAAGAAAACTGCAAGACAAAGGTAAAGGGAGTGGCTCTGATACCAATTGTTATACTGCATGTGATGATTTCATCGCAAAAATGTAGAAGAAATCCATGGATTCTTACCTCCTGCCATTGTTCTTCAACAAAAGGTAAACTTTCTAAAGATCTTGATCTTCTGAGTCTAAATCACTCCTTAATGATGGTGTATTTCTGAAAACTCGAGAGTGAATAGAATGAGGGACCAAAACCAATTTTATAGAGGAGAGAATCGTTCCATAAACGGTTCTCAAATTCAAAAATTCAGTTTTTTGAGAGGGATTAGGTTTTAAAACTGTGGATCACTAATTGGAAGAAACCAACATGATCTACTAACAAAGGTCCCTAACTTGACTTGCCTGAAATTCGATTGATTTCTTGACACAAAAGATGGTGTTGCAATGTATGACTTAAGGCAATACACTGCATGGTTCAATGTATAATCATGGCATGTGGCTTAAGTTTTTATTACCCTACTTGAATTCGGTTTTATTTTCCAAACTCAAGTTGATTGGATGAGGTTGCCGTCAAGGTTTGCTTGATGGATCTCCAGGAAATGGATGTCCCTCCGTAGGTAAACACGTACCCAGTCTGTGACTTCGCTTTGTGGGGATCAGACAAGTAGCCTGCATCAGCATAACCCGCAAGTGTAGAGGATATTCTATTTTTATAGAAGAGTCCCAAATCTGTAGACCCTTGGAGGTAGCGCAGAAAGTGCTTAACCCCAGTCCAGTGGCGATGTGTGGGCGCTACACTGTATCTGGCTAGCAAATTTACTGCAAACGCTATGTCGGGATGCGTGCAGTTTGCCAGATATAGTAGTGCTTCGATGGCACTCAGATATGGAACTTCTGGACCAAGTATATCCTCCCCCTCTTCTAGCGGCCGGAAGGGGTCTTTATGTGCATCCAGAGATCGTACCACCTTAGGTGTACTTAGTGGATGACATAGGTCCATATGGAATCTTTGGAACATTTTCTTCGTGTATGTGGTTTGATGTAGGAGGATTCCATCTTTTAGATGTTCAATCTGTAAGCCCAGGCAAAATTTCGTTTTGCCTAGGTCTTTCATTTCAAATTCTTTTGTTAGGCTTACAGATATCTCAGTGATCTCTTCAGGAGATCCTATGAGATTCAGATCGTCTACGTAGACATCAATTATTACGAATCCTTTTCCCTTTGTTCTTATGAAGATACAAGGGCAGACTTCATTGTTTGTGAATCCTTGTTGAACAAGGAACTCACTGAGTCTGTTATACCACATTCTTCCTGATTGTTTGAGACCATATAATGATCTTTGTAGCTTAACAGAATAGACGTCCCGAGGTCTATCTTTTAGTTCAGCAGGCATAGAAAAGCCATCAGGAAGTTTCATGTATATCTCCTTGTCGAGATTGCTGTATAGATATGCAGTCACAACATCTATTAGCTCATATCTAGGACTTCCTTTGCTGTTAAGCTTATCAAGAATCTGAAAGTGATCGCGTCCATGGTGGGGGAGTATGTTTCGTCATAGTCTATTCCCGGTCTTTGGAAAAATCCCTGCGCTACAAGTCTAGCTTTGTAGCGTGCGATCTCATTATTTTCGTTTCTTTTTCTGACGAATACCCATTTATATCCCACAGGTTTGACACCAGTAGGTGTCTGGACTATTTGCCTAAAGACTTTTTGTTTCTGAAGCGAGTCCAGCTCGGCTTCTATTGCCTGATTCCACTTTGGCCAATCGTCTCTACGTTTGCATTCAGCAACGGAGTGTGGTTCATAATCATCGTCGCTTCCGGCGACGTGAATGGCAATGTGAAACACGAAGTCATCGTCGATGACTGTACTCTTTCTGTCCAATACCTCCCATGTACGTACATAATTCAATGATATTTCAGTTTCTCCCGGCAGTTCCTTTGTAGTGGATTTCAGGAGGGGAGATGGTATGGACACGAGCTCGTTTCTCTGTGGGGGTATCGTCCCAAGGTCTCCGGATATTTTTCTTTTTCTTGGATTTTTATCCTCGGAGCCTGGTGGTCTGCCTCTTTTTTGTTGAGGTGCAGCCACTTCTGCTGCTGGTGGATTGCATCCATCCTTTGGGATGTCAATCCTAGCTGGAGTATTCGTAGTAGGGATGTGTGAGCTGACAATCTTCTGGTTGTCAGTAAACGAATCCGGTAATCTATGGACTGTGTCCTGGATGTGCAAGATCTTCCGGATCTCATCATCACATTGTTTTGTTACCGGATCGTAGTGGGTCAGACTTTTTATATACCACGTTAACATTTGCTTTGCGCTAGACTTTT
Organism: Scilla litardierei; assembly: GCA_030789695.1. Lineage (NCBI taxonomy): Eukaryota > Viridiplantae > Streptophyta > Magnoliopsida > Asparagales > Asparagaceae > Scilla > Scilla litardierei. Next base: position 97,718,650 of record CM061139.1, on the reverse strand, counting down.
CAATGTCTAGGCCCATTTTGGGGAAATACGTCTCATCAAAGTCGCAGTCTTCAAGGCGTGCCTTAAAAGCGTCCCCCGTTTGGGGTTCTAGGTATCTTATAATGGAGGGCGAGTCATACCCTACATAGATACCTAGGCGACGTTGAGGGCCCATCTTGGTCCTCTGGGGTGATGCAATGGGGATATAAACTGCGCAGCCGAAGATTCTCAAGTGAGAGATGTTCAGTGGCATTCCATATGCAAGTTGCATTGGAGATAGACTCTGACCTCCTAAGGGTCTTATTTTTATTAGTGATGCAGCATGCAAGATTGCATGTCCCCATGCATCCACCGGTAACTGGGATTTCATCAGCAATGGACGTGCGATCCATTGGAGTCTTTTAATTAGCGACTCAGTTAACCCATTCTGGGTGTGAACATGCGGCACTGGATGTTCAATTTCAATTCCCGTTGCCTGACAATATTCTTGAAATGACTGAGAGGTAAATTCCCCCGCATTGTCCACACGTATTTTCTTGATTTGGTTGTCTGGAAAATGCGCCCGCAACTTTATTATTTGTGCCAAAAGCTTTGGAAAAGCTAAGTTGCAGGTTGAAAGTAGACACACATACGAGTATTTCGAAGATGCATCAATCAGTACCATAAAGTACCGAAAGGGCCCACTAGGGGGGTGGATAGGTCCACATATGTCTCCATGTATTCTTTCAAGGAAGCTAGGAGACTCGATATCCACTTTAAGTGGTGATGGCCTTGTTATTAATTTTCCCTTAAAGCAGGGTACACAAGGGAATTCTCCCTTCTGAAGAATCTTTTGGTTCTTTTGGTTATGCCCGTGGTTTTGTGATATAATGCGGTGCATCATTACAGATCCGGGGTGGCCAAGTCTATCGTGCCAACGTAAGAATTTGGCCGATGTCGGGCACTTCAGGTGCTCCGTCAGGTTTGCTTCCTCTCTCCGAATTTTTGTATGGTAGAGGCCTGATGAGAGGCTCTCAAAACGTTCAAGTATGGTTTTAACTCCATACAATAATTCATTTTCTTTTACATTTGTTGTTTCCAAGTGGAATCCGTTAAGATGGATATCTTTGAAGCTTAATAAGTTTCTCTTGGAATTCGGAGAGTAAAGTGCATCTTTTATTTTTATTTCTGTTCCATTGGGAAGCAACAAGGTTGCATTCCCTGAACCTTCAATTATGTCCGATGGCCCTGAAATTGTGTTTACAGGGCTCTTATACGGAGGAATGATATGAAAATAGCATTTGTCCTGAAGGATCGTATGTGTCGACATGCTGTCTACTAAGCAGTCATGAGAGCATCCCATCTAAAAAGATGAGTAAACATTTGCATTCAGAAAAACTAAATTTTATTCAACAGAATTCAAATTACATAAAAGCTCTCATAAAAAGATTGTTCATATAATAAAATGCTAAGATAAATGAAAACAGGCTAATCAAGCATATCATCTGACTCGAAGTCTTTGGCTGTGAACTTGACTGCATTGTTCGCAGCCACCAAGTTTGATTCAGCATTCTTTTTCTTGCTTTGTTTATAAAGCTCCTGGAGATGCACTGGGGTCCTGCACACTCTGGACCAGTGGCCTTTCATGCCACAGCTGTGGCACTGGTCTTCCCAATCCCTCTTGGATGGGGGTGCATCATTTTTCTTATTATCATTCATGCGCCAGGTGAACTTGCGCTTCCCTTCATTCTTTCTCTGCTGTGGTGGGCCCTTGGCTCTTTTCTGTTGTCCCCCTTTCTGTGGTCTTTCTTTTCTTTTATTGTCCCTCTTCCTTTTGGAGGAAGAGGCATGGTGAGCTTCTGGTAGGGGGCAGTGCCGGGAGGGCGCATGTTGTGAGTGGCGAGGAGAAGCTCTCTGTTTTGCTCGGCCATGAGCAAACATGACAGCAGCTCTGAATACTTGGTGAACTTATGTTCACGGTATTGCTGCATAAGTATCGCATCCTTTTCATGGAAAGAAGTATACGTCTTTTCCAGCATGCGATCTTCTGAGACTTTCTCACCACACAACTTCAGGCGTGAGGTGATGCTAAAAAGTGCTGTGTTGTACTCAGCAATGGACTTAAAGTCCTGCAGTCTCAGGTTCTCCCACTCGTATCTCGCCCTTAGGAGTATAACATCTTTCTGATGTTTATACCTATCCTCAAGGGCAGTCCATAGCTCAAGTGGATCTTCGACCGTAAGGTACTCAGCCTTTAAAGTCTTGTCCACGTGGCGACGAATATAGATGATGGCTTGTGCCTTCTCTATATCGCTAACATTTTCTTTTTTAGTCACAGCAGTAATGATGGACTTAGCCCTCAGGTGAAACTTTACATCTAGCTGCCAGCTTAGATAGTTTCTACCTGATGCATCCAGCACTTCGAAGTCAACGCTTGCAATTTTATCCATTTATCTAGCAGAGCACAAACATGCATGAATTAATGATTAATCATAGAAAAACATTTTCATGCGGAGGCAATATTTAACGAAAGGCTAAATGTGTGGATCGACCAGTCCCACAAGAAAGATTCCAAAAGTCCATAGTCCAAATTATACAAATTTGCAGCTTAAAAAATGAAAATACAACTTTGGAAACCCCGTGGGTCCCATAAGAGATCTCCAGCTTCAAGCGTGGCCTCCGACTCCATGGAAGTTGGTCTTCTTTCTTTCTTTGACATTTACATAAAGTCCTCACTACAATTTTTCTCAAAAATAAAAGAAAATTGCGGGAAATAAACCGTGGGACTAAACGGCCGATCCAAAAATCACATTTAGCAATTCATGCACAAATATTGTGCTCATCAACATTTTCATTCACAGACATCGCAGGCAGTTATAATCATATGAGGATAAAATATTTAATCACTTAATAATTATTGGACCACTGGGCAACGTCATACACCGTTAGGTTAGGTGACTAACGGCAGAGCGGTCGCAGGATCTTCCTAATTATTAAGTTTTAAATATGATGCACAACCACGCATATAATATCCACATAATTTGCCAGAGATGTAAAGCATGTAAAAGAAAAATTACGATGCATGGGTTGTAAAGTAGATTGGTTTTAATCAATCAAATTGATTAAGAGCCCAAAATAAACATGTTCGTTGAAGAAGAAAAATGGTTTTTCTTTTTGAATCATCCCAAATATCCCCCAAAAATCCCCAAAAATCCCTAATCTGCCAGGTAATCGCCCTATAATTTACCGTGATTTTTCACGAATTTAATTGCCCTCAGACGCCCTTTTAAACATTTGTTTTTAGCCCAAAAATCTGCCTTGTAAGGCTTATTTATAGCCTTTTGCTCCTCCCCCTCATTTTTTGATATAAACTTCGGCTTGCGGGCCGAAGCCCGCAGCCGGCCTACGGGCTTCAGGCCGCATGCTGTTTTTTTGATTTTATTCGGCCTGTGGGCCGAAGCCCGCAGTGATTTTTTTTTTTGAGTTTTCCAGTAGGGAATTCGGCCTGCGGGGTTCGGGCCGCAGGCCGAAAAAATAAAAAAAATTTCTATTATTTTTTTTCTTTAATGAATTTGGCCTGCGGGCCGAAGCCCGCAGGCCGAGAAACCCCTTTTTTAATTGAGCCATGAGAAACCCCCAATTGGGCTTAGGGAGGGATGACGGCTAGGGTTTAACCGCCGCCGCCGCCCCCTTTATTACGCCGACGGCGGGGTGAGCCGCCCGGAGGCGACGACGGTAAACACCCCCCTGCCGGCGGGGGGGCATCCGCCCTCTCAGGCGGTGCGGCAGGCCGCCCCTGCTTCGGACGGGGGGCTCGAAGGGCGGGGCAACCGCCCGTTTGGGCGGTGCAGCGGGCCGCCGCCCGCTTCAGGCGGGGGGGGGGGGGGGGGGGGGGGGGCGAAGGGCAGGGCAACCGCCCGTTTGGGCGGTGCAGCGGGCCGCCCCCGCTTCAGGCGGGGGGGTCGAAGGGCGGGGCAACCACCCTTTGGGCGGTGCAGCGGGCTGCCCCCCGCTTCAGGCGGTGGGGGGGGTCGAAGGGCGGGGTAACCGCCCTTGTTCGGGCGGTGAAGCGGGCTGCCCCCCGCTACAGGCGGGGGGCTCGGAGGGCGGGGCAACCGCCCTGTTCGGGCGGTGACAGGGGGGCCGCCCCCACGCTACAGGCAGGGGGGCGACAGGGCAGGCTGGGGCGACGACAGCGGCCTCCCCTCGCTTCAGGCCGGGGGGGGCAAGCCGACGTAGGGCACAAACGGGGGCAAAAACAGGTTAAGCCCTAAAGTTTTGGTTTCGGGATGAACGGTTTGTCGTTTTCAAGGCGACAATAGATCCCTGTATTGATCTTGCGAGATCTAGGGGAGGGGCAATCATACATATGATTAAAAACATCATTTTTAGTGTTTTTACCTCTATATCCGTCCTCCGGATATAGCGACGGTTGCACGAAGCCCTACGCGGATGAAGACGCTCGATTGAAGAAGCCTTGCACCGTGCTTGTGGATCTCCCGTCTCCTCTCGCCTTCGCCTTCGCAACAAACGGTAAAATTTTTGAGGAAAGAAAAATTTTTAGAGGCTTGTGCTGATAACATGTTATGAATCAACTGTTTGGGAAGGAGCCCCCAACTCTGTATTTATAGAAAAGGGGGAGAATACAAAATGAGTTTACAAAGATATGAGCCTATCTCTAGGATAGCCCAGAATCTCAACCAACCCGGTTAATTAACCGTTCACAACAAATTATTTTTTGTTCCAGAGAGATTTTATTATGAGATATTACAATTCTTAGTTCTTAGGCAACCGTAAAAATCAGTTTCTTTTCTAAGGCACAAGTTTCATAGATACAAAGTTTTTATAGCCCAGTATAATAGCCATTATTTGTACATTGACTTAATAATAATAATAATAATAGTAGAGAATTATTTTTCTGATTTTTATCAAATATAAGATAAAAATTAGTCAAGCTACATGTTAATGCAGATATTCATTAACACCTCTACTAGATGAAGATTTTTGGACTGTGCTTTAACATGAAACTTAGCTAGTATTTACAATTTAGCATTGTAAGCTAAAATTAGGGGTTAAATAGTTTGCATCTTTTGGATGTAAAGCATCTCATTTCCTATATGTTGTCTGGCCTGAAATATCCCAGCAATAATGGTAGCAGTACATGTTGGTAAATGTATGCCCTTAAGACAATTATTGTAATTGTTATAAGACATCTCGTTCGAAATGATACTAAGCTATTTGGTAATTTTTATCTATGATATCATCTAGGTCACCTCTATGGTTGATAATTGTGTTTATATGATGCATGGATAAAGTCCCAAGACTTATGAGAGGAGCATTGAGATCATGATAGAGATCATGATAATGAGGTCAATGTATCCATCGATCATATGTCTAGAACTTTTCCTAGTCGAAGGAATATCGAGACATGACATCGATATTTCGGTTAGACCAGGTGCATTATCTCTACAATTAAATGGTAGTGATTGCCTCAAGAAACACTCAGTGTGGAGACATCATTAAATAATGCATGTGTGCTTGTTGGGAGAACAAGTTCACAAAATGACTCACCAAATATCTCTAGTGACAGTAGGTGCAGGTTAGTCCTTTAACCGAAGATGTGCTAAAGGACATTACGTTTGGAAGATTATACATTTGCAGATATCAAATGTTGGCTCTATAACTGATGCATAGATACCTGTTGGGTATAGTTGGAAGTATGTGAAGTGAGTGGCTATGTTGTCGGAATTCGTTCCCTCTGGTATAGGGAGGTTAGTGTCGCAGTTGAGTAAATGGATACATAGTAAATCACTGGCCATGATAGGAGATAAAATTATTAAAGAGGTAACAAGTGTCATCAAACCATTAATAATGGGATCACATTTGACTCAAAGGATTTAAGATGTAGTAGGGTTTGACTTGATACCGTACCCTAGACACCTTAGCGACATAGTGATGCCGAACGGATCGTCTACACGAAATCTGACATGGTAAGGCCCAGATTATCTCAGAATGATTCTTGACCTCCAAACTAGATAATGAAAGTTCTAAAATAGTGGTCTGCATGCTTAGCTAGGGCCGCTATCGACCGTTGACATGATGGGTATTGTGGTCAAAATTAAAGTAGGAATCGGGCTATTAGAGTCGTACACTGATGACGAACTCCTCACAAAAAATGAAGAAAGCAACTCTAAAGGCTAAGATCATAAAGGGTTATGATCAGAAAAGAAGAATACTGTAAGTCAACATTGACTAGTCGACTAGTGCTAAGGCACTAATCAGCTATTAGTCGACTAGTGCTAAGGCACTAATCGACTAAGAAGGCTATAAAAGTTAAAGAGAGTTGTCTAGTCGACTAGTTAAAGTAACTAGTCGACTAGTCGACTAATGCTGACGTGGCAGGACGCAAATTTGACGCGAGATTTGATTGGGAATCAACTCCAATTCGTATCCAAGAGTTCTAATGCGAATGGAACTCGTTTACGACGCCAATTCTACTTGGGGAGAGGTTGGGTACAATGCAAATACTTAATTTGAATTAGATTAAGCTAACCTCTAGCCCTATAAATATGGGGCTACCCCAGCCTCTTGAGACACATGCATTAAGCAATCTCGCTTGAGAAATAGATCTAAGTTTTTCCTTCTCCTTCTTTGCTCTAACAAAGCAAGGAAGGGGGTTTGATTCGTGGAGGCATTCTTCATCCTGTGATTCATCTATGGTGTGGTTGGAGAAAAGGAGGAGGTGAACACGACGCTTCTGGTCTTCACCGAAAGAGATTAAAGATCTACGAGTATCTCTTGAGTATACTTGCGCAAAGGTACGACCTTTATATTTTATTATTCAGAGATATAATTTCTAGATTAGCAGTTGATCCTGGGCATGATGGATAGTTAAGAAAATTTTAAAATTTCCATCTTCTGCTGCTTAATCTAAATTGTTTAGATACTAGCTTCATAACCTTATATTGGTATCACAACCACGCTGCTATCTAGGTTTTACGAATATATAAACTTGTAAGAATGATAAAAATCAGATTTTTATCGTCAAAACATTGTGTTTGCATAAGTCACCTGTAAAGATTAGTCAACTAGTAGTCTTGTATTAGTCAGCTAATTATGGACTAGTCGATTGGGGCATAAGGCCTAGTCAACTAATCCACCCACAGGCAATTGCGTAACCTGTAGATTGTTGATTAGTCAACTAGCATATGATGCCGAGTTGACTAATCCAACAACTGGCAACGTTTCAGTGATTTTAATTGGTTGTTTTTAAATAGAAGATTATTCTTGATGTGTTAGATGATAACATGGATTAAATTATTTAATCATGATTAGTCTTCAAAGGTTATGTTTTTAAAATAAGTTATAAAATTGTTTTAAAATTCTTTTAAAATATTTTCATGATTGGATCATGTGGATGTTAGCTATAATATGATTATAGGCTCAATAATTACGAGGATCCTGCGACCGCTCTGTCGTAAGTAATCTAACCTAACGGTGTAAGACGTTGCCCAATGGTCCGAGTAATTTGTTAGTGATTTCATTTATATCTGCTTGCATGGTCACTTGCTATATTAAATTCAATCAATTGCTGCATTGATGCTCGCAAAATATAGCTTATTTTCAAATTGTTTATTCATGACACAAATTTTGCACCAAAACCTAATTAATCCAATTAATTAGTAGATGTAAAACACAAGGTAGTTAGAATTACTAAGGCCATGAATATTTTATTGGATTTGAAGTTCAATTGATCATACTGGTATTTAACTAAGAAAGGCAAGTTTGAAAAAGGTTCTTGTAATTAAGGAACATGGACTTAGTGATTCAACCCACGAAAGCACGCCCTTCCTAGGTTGTGCCTGCCTAGTCAAGTGATCAGATTAAATCCTCTTATCCAACTAAATTACATGCCTTAGTTCTTCTAACGATATCATGTCTAATATGTTCAATATCGTTTTAAGAATTATTTGTACCCCCATATCGTTTCAAATAATGTAAAGTACCTAGATTGATGTTATGGTTGTTGGTGAAGGTGAAGCCATAGTTGTTCAATTCTAGGTGATGCATCTTTTCTACCATAAGATGGATTCGGGGTGTGTGAGTATGTAACGACCCGCTCCCCAGGATACCCAATAAGTACGAATCCGTATCAGGTATTCCTGAAGAGGCGAGTGTTACGAAGAGGAATACAAATAAAACCAGCAGGCCACTACGCACGTGCTGGGAAGTACATGTACTGCTCCAATCATACAATACCAAAGAATAACATATACGACAAAATTCAACAAAGAACAAAACATTCATATATATAATGAATATTAATTACAAATATGAATAGAAATATTTAACCACTCTCAAATTACAACAACTCGCTAATACAACCCTCAAAACTACACCCACAAATAACTCTAACCACCAACTCCCAGCTGCACCTGCAAGACTACTATCACCTGAAAAACCACGGGAGGAGCACGTCAAAGCGTGTCAAAGCAGGATATCCCAATCTCAAGGCATATTATTAACATGTTTATGCAAATGATACATGGCATGGTTAGGTGACATAATATTAATGAAACATGAAAGAAACATGTATGACATAGGAGTAACATGATACCACATCTTGACATAGAACATAAAATAAACATAAGGACAACGAACACAATGTAAGTTACATAGCATGATGTCTTGCATATTTAAAGGAAAGTGTACTACAACAATTCAACAATTATCACTTCATATGAGATCATCCTTTGCATTATGTCATTACAAGTTGTATTAAGCAAGAGTATGGAATAATAATACCCTATACACATGGGTCATGGGCCATCATGACATGGCTTCATAGTCATTTTTCTTTTACTTTCCTTTCAATTCATATAGGGCCATGCATCTCCTTGTGCACCCCTTTTCCATCACATATAACCCTATAAATCCATGTCATGCATTCCTTTACACCCACATATATGTGGTATTAAAATTCCACACCAAGATTTATTAGTATTAAACTAAATTCCAATCACATAACCATTCACAACATTCCTCTTTCTCCTTACTTTTCTTTCTTTTCCTAACAATTGCATGTTTCTTTCTTTCCACAACAATTTCACAAATTCATTACTAGACCCATGGCCGAAATATAGCAATATGGAAATTGACTTTCCCTTAAGTAATTGAAGCATAAAAGATGCATGGATATAGCAACATGTGAACTACTACAAAGGGTGCATTCTTTCACATACAACTACATGTGCAAAATGGCAACAAGCAAGAGCATAGCATGAACTTTGTGAATTAACTCAAGGGTGATAATTAACGTGGCATAGTATCGCAAGGGTATAACAATGGCAATTTTATAACATAACAATTTGGGTGATTTAACACAAGGATAATATCTTTATAGCATGGTAATTAGAACTATAGTATGAAAGTGAACTACAATAATTTAAGAATAGAATCCTAAATTAACAACAAGCATAACATGACATATTATGATAAGGGCATGAAAATGATAACTTCATAGTATAACAATTCATATGATGACATAGACATGAAAAAAGATTCTAACTATATACTAAAGTGGCATGAAAATAATAGGATATGAGAAGTTGGGAATCCCACCCAAATAGATGAATAGCCATGAATTCCCCATGAGAAGACCCAAGATTCAAACTTCTCCATGAATCCCGTTTTCCCATCTTCACCCACCCAAAAATCACCTTCTAGCTCATGGAATCACCTCCTTCTAGCTCCAAACTCCCCCACATACATCTAGCTAACATCAAGGCTCAAAAGAAGCATGAAAGAAGGGGATTTGGGCTTGAAATTGAAGGGAAAGGGCTATGGACAGAGCTGTCCAGATCTGGACTGTTTTTTGGGCTAATATTTGGCCATGGAGATTGAAAGAAAGAGGGGGAAATGAGAGGGAAGAAAGAGGGAATGGGTTAGGGTTCTTTAGGATTTCTTTTCTCTTCTTTTTCTTCTCTTTTTCTCATCTTTTTCCATGGGATTTTCGCAGGTTTTAGGGCTGGTTTTGGTTCAGATTTTTGGGGAAGAAGAGAAGGGAAGAGAGAGGAAATGGGAGGGATTAATGGAGAGAGATGATGAGTCACAAGCCTTGATGTCATCCTCTAACTAAGTCTCTCTAATAACATGACACCTAGATACTATCTTACACAAAAACCCCTAACACAATCCAATAATTGTCTCCAAGCCCTCATGCATGCTATGAAGCACAAATCACACAAAACCCCCTCTAAACCTTCTATTACAAAGTAAGCACAAAACTCCTCCTAAGAAGTCATATTTACATAACTATACCCATATACCCAAAACCATTTATGCAAAATCATATACCCACACAAAATAAATATTATACTACCACACTTAAATAACACGACTTCTAATTATATAATTTCACATAACATTAACATCCAATTAATACAATAATACAATCAATACACAACATACATCCAATGCAACTTTACACTCATATATAACATACACAATATAGTAGTTCAAACTTAAGGGTATTACAGAGTATAAAAGCCTTATTGGCGAAGGTCAAGGGCACTTGCTCACATCCTACTGAATACGAAACGATGGAAAAGACTTGACTGGACCATATGATTTGTTGGTAAAGGTCAATGTCATAAAGAGCTATGGCTAAAAACCATAATTGAGAGTTGCAAAGAGTTGCAATTGACAATGATGTTGTCTACCAATTATGTAGTATGATAACTTGTTGGCAAAGGTCAAGGTTATCGAACTCAAGATAGTTAGATCTTAATTCCTACTAAAAGATTATATGATAATTTCTGTCTATCTTTTAGGTTTAAGATATTCGTGAAAAATAGTGGGAGAAATAGTTAGATAAAAACAAATCTAATTATTTTAAGAGCATTTGCTTCATTATTGTAACTCTTTTAAAATTCTTTTCTTGACTAGCATGAAATTGATCCTTGACAAAAACAAACTTACTGGACCTAATTACAAAGATTGGCTGAGAAACATTAAGATTGCATTGACTTATGATGAAATCACATATGTGTTAGATGAATCACCTCCTAAGACCCCAACTGACAAGTCCTATGATGAAGAAAAATAAAGTTTCAAGATCTAGACCCAGGACTATAATTTAGCCAAATGCCCTATGCTTGCATCCATGAATTATGAGTTGTAGAGACAACACGAGAATATGGACGTCCAATCAATATTTCTTCATGTAAAAGAGTTATATAGAGAACAATCTTAAATAGCTAGATTTTAGGCCTCGTAGAAATGTTTCATGCGAGATTACATGCAAGATCTCCAGTTCAAGATCATGTCATTATGTCACGCCCCGCTTCCCAAGTATGGAAGGCGAGACGCGAAGAGGTCCGCTCAGACTTGAATCTATGAAGCTACAGTCTGATAAGCGTCTGTGTGTTCATCCATTTGCATATTCTTGCATTGCAATGAAATAACAGTAATAATAAATATGAACGCATGCAATAAAATAACTGACATTCAAAATATCCATTTCATTATTCCAAACATCCAGAGATAGTTATAAAAGGAAATACAAGAGTCTAAAAGAAAGGCACAAGCAAGGCCAAAACTAAACAAGAAAAGGGTGCTACGCACCGAAAACTAATAGCGACAACTAGGTGAAACAACATCAACTAAGAAAGCCTCCTGCTGAGACTAAGACTGGTCTCCGGTGTCCTCGAACTGGACGTCAGTAAAAGCCTCGGGTTTGACGTTAGAAAACTGGTCGTCCTCAGCAACAACCTCAGACTCAAAACCTGACATGTGACACCTAAAGAGAAAAGGGCACATGTCAGCAAAAATCCCCAAAAGGAAAAGGAGACTTTTGTGCAAGGAAACATAAAGTATAACATTTATAAGATAAATGCAACTTAGCAGTTTAAAATGATGATGACATGGCATGTTATTTTAATGAATACAGCAGTTTAAACATGAACATGATATTTAGCAATGCATGACACGTCGTAGCAAGAGCTACTAAACAATATTCACGATTTCAGGATTTTCACGAAAAACATGCATTCATGATATGCACAGGGTTTACGCCTTTTAGCTGAAGTTGCTACTCGAGCACACTTCTACGCTGAGTGACCGCTTAACAATACCCCTCCAACTGTGTATGGACTGGCGCCCATCTTCTGGATCACGAGGCAAGAAGTGATCTTTATTTGGCATATGGGTGCACCTAGCCTCATTCATGATGTAGGAGTCAAAATCCTACTCGTCGCAGCTTACATTTCATTAGTAATGTGTGCTACACATTAACGACAAAACATTCCAATGCATGAAATGACATGCGATATGCAACATGATAGTAAAATAACAGATATTGAATTGCGTACAATTATATCAAAATAAACGTGACATGTGATATGCATAAGTCCTAGCATGGTAAGGATGTCGGATCTAGCTTGGTTGTCAAGCTAGATCAAGTATGGTGTCGGATCTAGCTTTGTTGTCAAGCTAGATCAAGTATGGTGTCTAGGCGACTATCATTTCATCGCCTAGCCTCTTTTACACAAAAATCACAGAATGGTCTAAACATAGCCTAACGATCAACTGAGCAAGTTTCACTTGCCTGTAACAACGTCCGTAATCCTCAGTTCAACAATGGTCCAGATCTTCCTATGTGCTCAAATCAACAGTCCAACCTACAATCTCGTATTAAATTATCTTAAATTAGTGATTTAACCAAAAGCAATAAAATTACGATTTTTATCTTCTTTAAACATGCGGTGTGGGTTCATATGGATCGGGGTTTACCTCAACACGACGTGAGAGCTACACTGACGTCGGGTTGCGACGTCAGGGGTTGGATTCGGTAGCGAGTGAGGTACAGTGACAACTAGTGACAACTAGCGACAACGGACAGTGACAAAGGTGACCGCGGGAGGAAGACAAACGGCAGGGCTGCCGTAGGATCGTTGTGTAAGGGAAGGCGCGGCCTGAGGTGGTGGTTGCGCACGGATCCGGGCTTATGCAGGTGGTGCGCGGGTTGTCGAGCGGTTCAAGGGGCTGGCGGCAATATGTTTCGGCAAGGGGAGGAGCTATGCGGTCTGTCGGAATCAATGGGGGATGTGGCCTGGGCTTGCAGCCAAAGGGAGGCCGGTAGGAGGTCGCCGTGCGTAGGGGGCGCGGCCTGCCGTGAGTTATAGGAGGGGAAACGTCAGTTTTGTGAGGAGAGGAGATGAGGTTTGCGGTTTCTGTGGAGGAGGAGGAGAGGTTGCGCATGGAGATGGCCGGAGCAAGGGGAAGAGTGGGTGGTCGGCGGCTAGGGATGGCTGGCGATGCAAGGGGCTCGGGAGATGGCGGCTAGGACAAGGGTACAGCGGCTGCTATGGGTTCTCGCGTGAGATAGAAAACCCTAGGGAAGTTTCGTTATAATAGTAGATGTGTTGCTAGAAGGTGTTGAAAAGGGGGTAGATTTAGGTTGATTGGAGAGAGTGTGTGTGAGGGGGAGAGGGTGCAACTAGTGTGACATATAGCTATGGAAATAACATGTGATACGTAAGAATCAAGAGTGATTTAATTAGATTTTATTAAGATTTCAAATTTGAATTAATTAGGGCTAAGTATAAATCGAAAGTGATTAGGTCGATAGGTCGGTCTAACGGTGTCTGATAAACATAAGAAAAATATCAAGATGACCGTGTTGACGAGAGGGTCCAGACTACGATGATCGGTCACGTGCTAGGTTAACGGAAAATGGAACTAAAAATAAAAAGATTAAACGTCGAAGTCTAAAGTTACGACACCCCTTTAAAGAAAGCTGTTTTGTGGGAGAACAACCCGTGAAATGACGTTCACAAAAAATCCCACAAATAAGTACTCTCTCAGAGGGTCACAACGATATATAACTTCACATGATCGGGATACAAGAATAGATCACAATAAATACGCGTACGAAAAAGAAAGTACGCGTAGAAAACACACGATCGGAAAGCGACCGTGACATTCTACCCACCTTAAGAAATGATTCCGCCCTCGGAATCAACATCATCTACTGCTCCAGAAATAAATGCGGGAAGCGCTCTGTCATCTCTTCGTCATGCTCCCAGGTAGACTTCCCAGGTGAACCATGACGCCATTGCACTCTAACTAGGTCGACGGTCATATTCCTCAATTGCTTCTGTCGTCGATCCATAATCTCTACTGGTTGCTACTCACAAGTCAGATCCAGGCAAACCGTGATTTTCGAGAAATTTACAGCATGAGATGGATCACTGACATATCGACGTAACTGAGATACGTGAAATACGTCGTGAACTTCCTCCAGTGATGGCAGCAACGCCAAGCGGTAAGCCCTACTCCAACACGCTCTAGGATGTCAATGGGTCCAATATACCTCGGACTCAGCTTGCCTCTCTTCCCAAATCGAATAACTCCTCGATTCGGAGAGATCTTGAGGAAAACATGGTCTCCAGGCTGGAACTCCAACGGTTGCCATTTAGCATCTGCCCAATGCTTGAAACAGTCTTGAGCGATCCTCAGCTTCTCCCTGATGTTCCTCACAACATCCACCACCTCAACAATCATCTCTGGCCCTAACAGCTCCCTGTCTCCAATGTCATCCCAGCTCAGTAGCGATCGACATTTCTTCCCATAAAGCACGACAAATGGCGCCATGCCAATGCTCGACTGGTAGCTGCTATTATAGTCAAACTCCACATGATGAAGATGATCCTCCCATGATCCCTTGAAGTCCAACATGCACACTCTCAGCATGTCCTCCAAAATATGAATCATTCTCTCGGACTGGCCATCTGTCTGCGGGTGGTACGCGGTGCTGAAACTCAGACTCGTACCCAGACTCTTCTGTAGACTCTGCCAAAACTGAGATGTGAATCTCTGTCTCTGTCCAACACGATACTTACGGGGACTCCATGAAGTCATATGATCTCCTGCACGATTCACGATACATCACTATTTATACTAGGACAAGGAAATAAAAACGGATAGTAAAAGAATTTACCTCCATGTATCTCCTTGCTAGCGTTTCCGTCGACTGTCCCACTCGGAAAGGTATGAAGTGCGCAGATTTGGTCAATTGGACTACGATTACCCGCGTCATTCTGCTTTGGACTCCGATGCAGTCCAGTCACAAAATCCATAGTGATGTGTTGCCACTTCCACTCCAGAATCGAAAGCGGTTGTAGAGGCCCAGCCATACGCTGATGCTCCGCATTAACTTGCTGGCATACTAAGCACTTGGCAACACTCCGTGCCACACTTTGCTTCATGCCATGCCACCAGTAGTTCAAGCGAAGGTCCTTGTACATCTTGGTGCCTCCAGTATGTACAGAATACGGCAAACTATGTGCCTCAACAAGCAGCTCTTCTCTAACATCTCCAGCTGGAACACAAACTCTGGCTCCATACCTCAGCGAGCCATCCTCATGAATCAGAAAGTCAGTCCACAGACCGGCTTCTACCTGCTCATGGATCTTCTTCAGCTTCGGATCTCCAGCCTGACATGCTTTGATCTGATCCATAATCATCGACTGTATCTGCATACACATCAGCGACGAAACCTCTCCAGGAAGCACAATCTCGATGCCTGACTCACAGAACTCCTGTTGCAACCTCCACTGTGAAGTCAACATCATAACCACTGGAAGTCTGCTCAGCGCATCAGGAACCACGTTTACCTTGTCCGGATGATACTGCAAGTCGATCTTGTAATCCACCAGCTCCAACCATCGATGCTGTCGCATGTTGAGCTCCTTCTACGTAAAGATATATTTCAAGCTTTTGTGATCAGTGAAAATCTTCACTTTCTCACTCAGCAGGAAATACCTCCAAATCTTGAGCGTAAATACGACTGTAGCCAACTCCAAATCGTGCGTCGGGTAATTCTTCTCATGAGCCTTGAGCTGTCGAGAAGCATACGTAACCACGTGTCCATGCTGATGCAAAACGCAATTGATACCTTTGCTAGATGCATCACAAAAGATCTCGAAGCCTCCACTCTGATCAGGCACAATTAGAACATGTGCTGACGTCAATCTCGCCTTCGGAATAGAAAAGGCCTCCTCATAAGCATCGGACAAAACGAACGGCATATCCTTCCTCGTTAGTCTAGTCAATGTCTCTGCAATATGAGAGAAATCCTTGATGAAGCACCGATAATATCCTGCTAGCGCAAGAGAACTCCCGATCTCTGACACTGTCTGCAGAATCGGCCACTCTCTGATAGCCTTGATCTTCTCCAGATCCACGAATATGCCATCTCCTGATGCCACATGTCCAAGGAAGGCAACTCTATCCAACCAAAACATGCACTTGGAATACTTCGCATACAGACGATGCTTCCTCAAAATCTCCAGAACTGTCCTCAAGTGCTCGGCATGCTCATCTTCCGACTTTGAATAGATCAAGGTGTCGTCAATAAAGATAACGACGAACTTATCTAAGAAGTTGTAGAAAATCAGGTTCATCAGGTTCATGAAAACTGCATGTGCGTTGGTCACACCAAAAGGCATGACTACAAACTCGTAGTGTCCATACTTCGTTCTGAATGCTGTCTTCTGTACATCCTCCTTCTTCACTCTTAGCTGGTGATATCTGCTCCTGAGATCCAGTTTAAAGAATACCCTCGATCCTCCAAGCTGATCGAAAATTTCGTCTATACGCGACAACGGATACTTGTTCTTGATGGTGACAGCATTCAACTCTCTGTAGTCTACGCACATCCGGCGTGAACTGTCATTCTTCTTCACCAGCAGAACATGTTCTCCCCACGGAGACACACTCGGATGGATATAACCCTTCTGCAAGAGCTCGTCCAACTATCTACGCAGCTCCTCCAACTCTATCGGAGCCATACGATATGGTGCTTTCGAAATGGGCTGCGCTCCCGGAATAAGATCAATTGAGAACTTAAGAAATCGATCAAGCGACAGTCCTGACATCTCCTCGAGAAAGACGTCATCGAAATCTCTCACCATAGCTGGTCTACTCACCTCCATCTGCATAGCTATGATCTCCACCACTGGCTTGCCCTAAAATCTGATAGGCCCAAGCAAACTGTTACCGCTGCTGAACTCGAAGGTCGAACGACCAGGAATCTCAAACACCGCCTTCTTCCATCGGCAGTCGATCTTAGCAAAGAAACAACCAAGCCAATCCATCCCAAGAACGGCATCATAATTGGTAATGTCGTGGACGATAAAATCGGCATATAGCTCGTGTCCACAGATAACCAAAGGACAAGATCGGCAACCAAGGTCCACTGAGATCACACCATTCCCCGTAACGATATCCCAACTCTTGGGAAGAGGAGAAGTCGATAGAGAATGTGTGTCCACAAAACTCCGAGATAAGATGCACATGTATGCACCGAAGTCGAAGAGAACCCAAGCAGGATAAGCACAAACAAGGATAACCCCTAACAAAAAAGCTAGCAATCAAAACATATTCTAGCAAACAAGATCTAATCTAACATGAAGATCAACTAATAAAAAGTAAAGACTAGTCTGAAGATTACCTTCAATAACTCCATCCTCAGCCTTTGCCTTTATTGCAGTCATCGTGAAAGCTTGCTTCCTAGGCTGAGCTGCCTGCTGGACAGCCTGCTTCTGAGATATAAGAGGCGCTCCACGACCGACAGCTACTGGTGCTCTTTGCTGCTGAATAACACGCGGGTAATCCTTCAAGGTATGCAAGGCATCGCCACAAATTAAGCACTGGCCCAGCAACCTCCTGCACTGCTCCTTCACATGACCAACTCTGTCGCGGTGATAGCACATCTTCTGACTAGGCCCACCTGGCCTCTTAAACTATGCAGACTGATTAGGCTTCAATACAGGCCTAACCACAGCTCGGGCCTGCTCCATAGGCCTCTTCCCTGTACCTGAAAACTGCACTTTCTTCTGATTGGCAATCAACTCCTGCCTCTTCGCAACTACAAGCAACCTTCGGTAAGAGTCCAAGTCCGAAGAAGACATTGAACTCTGCAGATCCAAGGAAAGACACTGTATGAATCGTTGAGCTTGATCCTCGGGTGTCTGCACCAAATTCGGCGCAAAGCGGCATAACCTGATGAATTCCTGGTGGTACTGGTCCACCGTCAGACTTCCTTACTTCAAGTTGATGAACTGGTGCATCAACTCCCTCCTGGCAGCTCGAGAGAAGAACTCCTCATTAAAGCTGGCTTTGAAAGTGGGCCAAGGGATAGGCCTCACCAGCGTCTGTTCCTCAGCATCCCACCAACTACGGGCATTGTCCTTCAGTTGCTTCTTCACCAACTCGACCCATCCAGCCGGGTCAATCTTCGAAAGAAGCAGGTTGTCCTCAGTGTTCCTCATCCATTCATCAACAGCCAAAGGTCCTTCTGATCCAGTGAAGTATGTCGGGCCCAGCTCCCGAAACTGCTTCACTCCAAGCTCGAAGCAAGGGGCATTCTGAAGCATGCCCTGTTGTACTCGCATCATCTACTGCATCAGCCTCATCATCTCAGGAATGGTAGCTTCTCCATCAGCACCATCAGCTCCAACACCAACTCTTGATCCACCACCAGCTCGGGTAATACGTCTCCCAGCCATTTAAGATAAGGAAAATGTTCAGATTAGACTCAAATTTTATGACTCGAATGTTTTGAACGTTTTAATGGATGTTTTATTATTATCGTTGTTTCGATATTTCGCAGGTGCAACGACCTGCATGGGCTACCACAAAAACCTGTCACGTCCCACTTTCCAAGTATGGAAGGCAAGACGCGAAGAGGTCCGCTCAGACTTGAAGCTATGAAGCTACAGTCTGATAAGCGTCTATGTGTTCATCCATTCGCAGATTCTTGCATTGTAATGAAACAACAATAATAATAAATATGAACGCAGGCAATAAAATAACCAACATTCAAAACATCCACTTCATTATTCCAAACATCCAGAGATAGTCATTAAAGGAAATACAAGGGTCTATGTCACGACCCGCTTCCCTTAAATGGAGGCGAGACGTGAGAAGGTCCGCTCAAACGTGGAGCTGTGAAGCTGCACGCCTGATAAGCGTAAATTTAGTATAAGCAGGTCCCTGTAATTGCAAACGAAACAACAATAATAATAATAATATGAGACGGATATGAAATACCAATCCCACAGTTTGTCCACAAAATATTCAACATCACAGAAAAGCCACCAGGCTAAAAGAAAGAGTCTAAAGGCCCAGAACAAGGCCAAACAAAAGACGAATATAACAGAGAATCAAACTAGGTGCCACGCACCGACAACCCAAAAGATCTAACAAAACTAGACATAGACACTAAGACTGATCTCCAGTGTCTACGAAGTCCTCGTCCAACACGGGCGCAAGCTCGGCGTCCGCAAACACCTCACCCTCAGCGAGTAACTCGGGCTCAAGGTCTAACATGCGTCACCCAAAAGAGAAAGGGGCACATGTCAGCAAGTCTAAAAGACTTGAGCAAGGAAACTGAAAGTAACTAACAACCTAGCATTTACAATATTAAGCATTGACATGACAGTTAAGTATGATGCGATAGTTTAAAGGAAGAGACAAACATGCACGATGTAGCCAAAACTACCAAATCACTAATCACTTATCATTTATCACTTATCACTTATCACTGTTAATCGCTTAGTGCATAGAGAGTCCACCTGCTGGCCAGCTCGTGGCTCAGTCCGCTTATCTCGTATCACTATTAATCACTTATCACTGTTTATCACTTAGTGCATAGAGAGTCCACCTGCTGGCCAGCTCGTGGCTCAGTCCGCTTATCTCGTATCACTATTAATCACTTGAACACTAGAGATTTCGCCTGCTGGCCGGAGTGGCGGATCAGGCCAACTCGGGGCTCAGGTGGCCGCTTATCTCTTACCCCACCCATATGTGTCGAGCGTTGGGGTTTCCAACTACAGGGCTTGCTTCTGGAACACGAGCCAGGAAAATAATAGTATTGTAGTGTGCGCTACGCAATCACGATGACAAATCAATATGCATTGCCAGGAACAGATAATTGCGTACCGTTAATTGAATTTAAACGTGACAGGCAAAATGCAATGACATGAACATATTCGCGTACCGTTAATTTAAAGTAAATGTGACATACAAGCATGATGAGTGTGACGGACCAAGCTTCGTTGTCAAGCTAGGTCAAAGGCGTCTAGACGGCTATCCTTTCACCGTCTAGTCTCTTTTACGCTAAAGCAAGGGAAATGGCCTAAGACATGGCCCAATTCAAGAGTTGCAAGTTTCACTTTCCTGATACCGGGGTTGACGAGCAATGAAGGTCGTCACAAGCTAACTACGGAATAGATCGCTGTTATGGCAAAATAATCATTAGAACAATGATTCTAAATCGATTTCTTATTAGAATCCTAAATTTCTAATAATCCATTTTATTAGGGTTTCACACATGTCAATGTGGGTTATGCTTAAACTAAAGGAATCAAGTATTACCGTGAAGAGGCGGAGGAGCGATGCCGAGCAACCACGGCAACAGAAGAACGATCCGGCTCAGATCTGGAAATGAGGAAAAAATCTGGAGAAATGGGTTTGGAGGTGGATTTTGGGGTTTTGATGAAGGTTTGGGGAAGATGAGAGATGGGTTGTGACAAGGGAGGGTTTGGATGATGGAGGATGAGCTTGGGATGAAGGAATAATGGCTTGAGGAAGATGGGGGCTCAATGGGGGAGAAAATAGGGTTTTAGGTCGTGAGGGAGAAGAGGAAAACATTTGGAGGGGTATTTATAGAGTTTGGTGGCGGCTAGGGCAAAACTAGGGTTTACAGCACTGGTTAGTCGGTCAAAGAACAACCACTGACCGGCTAGTTTGGGAACTAGTCGGTCGGTCGACCAACGCAGACCGACTAAGTGTAAACAGTAGCTTCAGTCGAAAACCTGAACTAAGAGTTAGTCGGTCAATGAACAACTACTGACCGACTAGTTTGGCATCTAGTCGGTCGACGAACGTTCATGGACCGACTAAGAGTGAACAGTATTGATACCAAAAATTAGTTGAAGAGTTAGTCGGTTAAAGAAGCATTGCTGACCGACTAGTTTGCAACCTAGTCGGTCAGCCAACCTTCTTAGACCGACTAACGATAAACAGTAACTCCTGAATAATTTAGAAAGCCAACTAGTCGGTTCAAGAAGGATTGCCGACCGACTGGATCGTCATCTAGTCGGTCGATGCCCCTTCTTACACCGGCTAATAAGCACCAAAAGTTCCGATACGGAGCACGGAGCTCCGGGATCGATTCCTAAGACTCCTAGGCTTGATCTAACAGTAAGATACGACCGTTATGAAGCCCGTCACGAATGACTTACTCCGAAATCGACGATCCTAAGGAAGAAACGAGAAAACACGACGAAACGATCGAAAATGAAAGTTACGAAAACGAAAACCACACATGAGGAGAAAATCCACCAAAACATATATTATAATATAATAAATCCAGATACATGAAAACCAGTCGTTACATCCTCCCCAACTTAAGAAAAATTCCGTCCTCGGAATTTCCAAACACTCACATGTCCGGAAACAAAAGTGGGAAACGCTCTCGCATCTCATCTTCTCTCTCCCAAGTGGACTCTCCCGGCGAACCGTGCCGCCACATCACTCTAACAAGATCAACGACCTTGTTTCGAAGTGACATCTGACGCCTGTCCAGAATCTGCACTGGATGCTGGTCATACGTCAAATCTGAGCGAACGGCGATCTCCGAGAAATCCACAGCATGAGACGGATCGCTGATGTATCGACGAAGCTGCGACACATGGAAAACATCATGGACTCCTTCCAAAGATGGCGGCAAGGCTAAGCGATAAGCTACTTCGATGACCCTCTCCAAAACATCAAATGGTCCAATGTATCGCGGGCTCAACTTCCCTCGCTTCCCAAAGCGAATCACACCACGATTCGGGGAAATCTTCAAGAACACATGGTCGCCCGGCTGAAACTCCAAAGGACGACGTTTAGCATCTGCCCAATGCTTAAAACGGTCCTGAGCAATCCTCAACCTCTCCCGAATATTCCTGACGATATCCACAGCCTCCACAATCATCTCAGGTCCCAACAACTCCCGATCACCAACGTCATCCCAACTCAATGGCGATCGACATTTCCTCCCATAAAGAGCGACGAAAGGCGCCATGCCAATAGACGCCTGGAAGCTGTTGTTGTAAGAAAACTCCACCAAATGTAGATGGTCCTCCCACGAACCCTTGAAATCCAACATGAACGCTCTCAGCATGTCCTCCAAAATCTGAATCGTCCTCTCAGACTGGCCATCCGTCTGCGGATGGTACGCCGTGCTGAAACTCAGACGCGTACCCAAACTCTTCTGCAAACTCTGCCAGAACTGAGATGTGAACCTCGTGTCTCTGTCAGACACGATACTCACAGGGACTCCGTGAATTCGCATGACCTCCTGCACGATTCACGTTACATCACTATCCAAACTAGGAAAAGGATATAAAACGGAGAGTAAAAGAATTTTACCTCCATGTATCTCCTTGCTAGTGCCTCAGTGGACTGTCCCACTCGGAACGGAATAAAGTGCGTGGATTTGGTCAATCGATCTACGATCACCCAAATCGCGTCATTCTGCTTCGGACTCCGAGGTAGCCTAGTCACAAAATCCATAGTGATGTGTTGCCACTTCCACTCCGGAATCGGAATCGGTTGCAGCAACCCGGCCATACGCTGATGCTCCACCTTCACTTGCTGGCAAACCAAACACTTGGCTACACTCCGAGCCACACTCCTCTTCATACCATGCCACCAATAATTCAGACGAAGATCCTGGTACATCTTGGTGCCACCAGGATGCACAGAATACGGCGAATTGTGTGCCTCCACCATCAACCCCTCTCTAATATCCCCAGCTGGCACACACAGCCTGGCTCCAAACCTCAGCGAGTCATCCTCATGAATCAAAAAGTCAGTCCGTAGACCTGCTTCAACCTGCCCTCGAATCCTTACCAATTTCGGATCTCCAGCCTGACTCACCTTAATCCGATCTACGATCGTTGACTGCACCTGCATGTACATCAACGAAGAAGTCACCCCATGAAGGACAATCTCCACACCAGACTCACAAAAATCCTGCTGCAATCTCCACTGCGAGGTCAACATCATCACCACGGGAAGCCTACTCAAAGCATCTGGAACCACATTCACCTTGCCAGGGTGATACTGCAAATCAATCTCATAATCTGCCATAAGCTCCAACCATCGACGATGTCGCATGTTGAGCTCCTTCTGAGTAAACATGTACTTCACGCTTTTGTGATCAGTGAAAATCTTCACTTTCTCACTCAGCAGGAAGTGCCTCCAAATCTTAAGAGCAAATACCACGGCAGCCAACTCCAAATCATGCGTCGGGTAATTCTTCTCATGAACCTTGAGCTGACGAGACGCATAAGCCACAACATGCCCATGCTGATGCAACACACAACCGAGACCCTTGTCAGAAGCATCGCAATAGATCTCAAATCCACCGCTGCGATCAGGCACAACAAGAATAGGGGCAGTCGTCAGACGCTCTCTCAGAACACCAAAAGCACTCTCACAATCACCCGACCAAACAAAAGGTACATCCTTCCGCGTCAATCTGTTCATCGGCTCGGCAATACGGGAAAAGTCCTTAATGAAACGACGATAATATCCCGCCAAACCAAGGAAACTCCGGATCTCAGAAGCTGACGACGGAACGGGCCACTCCCTGATGACCCTAATCTTCTCGGGATCCACAGAAATACCATCTCCAGTCACCACATGCCCGAGAAAAGCAACTCTATCCAGCCAGAACTCGCACTTCGAAAACTTAGCATACAACCGATGCTTCCTCAAAATCTCCAATACCATCCTCAAGTGCGAGGCATGCTCTTCCTCCGAATTCGAGTAGATCAGAATGTCGTCAATAAAGATAACGACAAACTTATCTAAAAAGTCATAGAAAATCAGGTTCATCAGATTCATGAAAACTACGGGTGCGTTAGTTACGCCGAAAGGCATAACCACAAACTCATAGTGTCCATACTTCGTCCTGAACGCTGTCTTCGGAACATCTCCCTTCTTCACCTTCAACTGATGGTAACCACTCCTCAAATCCAATTTAGAAAACACCCTCAAACCTCCAAGCTGATCAAAAATATCATCGATGCGAGGCAACGGGTATTTATTCTTGATGGTCACCGCATTCAACTCTCGATAGTCCACGCACATACGACGCGAACCATCCTTCTTCTTCACCAACAACACCGGTGCTCCCCACGGAGACACACTAGGATTGATATAGCCCTTCTGTAAAAGTTCATCCAGCTTCTTCCGCAACTCTTCCAACTCTGCAGGTGCCATACGATACGGCGCCTTCGAAATCGACTGCGCTCCCGGAACAAGATCAATAGAAAATTCTAGAGCTTGATCAGGTGGCAACCCAGACATCTCCTCGGGGAAGACGTCGCCAAAATCTCGCACTATAGCTGGCCACTCCATCTCCATCTGCATAACCACAACCTCCTCCGGCCTGGCCCGAAATCTGACAGGACCAAGCGAACTGCTACCACGACTGAACTCAAATACTGGATGTCCGAGAATCTCGAACACCACCTTCTTCCTCCTGCAGTCGATCGTAGCATAGAAGCTCGCAAGCCAATCCATCCCAAAGACCGCATCGTAGTTGGTGATGTTGTGAAAATAAAATCAGCATAAAGCTCATGTCCACAAACCACCACAGAGCAAGGACTGCACCCACGATGCACCGTGACTACTCCATTCCCTGTAACGATGTTCCAACTCTTGAAGAGAGGGGACGTCGACAAGGAATGCTCTCCACGAAGCTCTGGGAAAAAATACACATCGACGCACCTGAGTCAAAGAGGACTCGGGCAGGGAAAGTGCAAACCAAAACCACATCTAACAAACAGTCTAATCAATCAAATCTTACTCTAGCAACATTCATACACAAGCATCCAACATAATTTTAACAATCAACTAATTAGGGAAGGAACAACTAGATTGGAAGTTACCTACAATGATCTCATCCATGGCCAAAACCTCCTCCTCGGTCATCAGAAATGCCTGCCTCCTTGGCGGAACCGCCTGCCGAAAGGCATGCCCTTGCGGAACAAGGGGTACCCCACGACCAGCGGGCACCGGGGCTCTCTGCTGCAACGGCGGGGCAGCAATAGGTGCCTTCCAAGGCTGCTTCAACCTTGGGCACTCCCTGATAGCATGAGCGGGATCTCCACAGGCAATACATTGCCCCAAGAACTTCCTACACGATTCCTTGATATGGCCCTCCTTGCCACAGAAATGGCAAGTCCTCCGAACGGGCCCTCCTGGCCTCTTAAACTGAGCAGGCTGGTTCGGCCTGAATCCAGGTCTAACCACAGCTCTCGCCTGTTCCACATGCCTCTTCCCAGCACCAACAATAGACCCCCTCCTCTGGTTCATGAGCAGCTCCTGCCTCTTGGCTGCTACTAGAACCTTCTGATAAGATTCCCGGTCAGAAGAGGTCACAAAACTCTGGAGCTCCGAAGCGAGTCCCTGCAGGAACCTCTGAGCTCTCTCCTCAGCGTCCTGCACCATCTTTGGTGCAAACCGACTCAGCCTCATGAACTCTTGGTGATATCGGTCCACCGACGAGCTTCCTTGCTTCAAATCGATAAAACGCTGCAGCATCTCTTCCCTGGCAGCTTTCGGGAAGAACTCACCCTCAAATCTGGCCTTGAAGGTAGCCCAGACGATCGGCTCCTCCAACATCTTCTCTTCAGCATCCCACCAATTCCTGGCGTTATCCCTCAGCTGGCGCTTCGCCAAGTCAACCCAACTAACTTCGTTGACCTTGGACATCTTCAGATTGTCCTCGATATTCCTCATCCATTCATCAGCAGCTAGTGGACCTTCGGTTCCATCAAAATATGCAGGACCCAGCTCTCTGAACTGCTTCGCCCCGGGCTCAGGGCGAGGGGCTTCCACCACCCGAGCAGCTCGAGTCACCGGAGCATTCTGTACCTGCAGAAGCACACCCTGCTGAACCTGCATCATCTGCAACATCATCAGCATCATCTCTCCGTTAGTGGGCTCCCGCTCAGGCTCCTCGTCATGAGGGGGCGCACCACTACCACCACCACGGGTGATTCGCCTTCCTGCCATATAATGACACAGAAAACGAAACAATTAGACTCATAGCTTAGGGCTCAGATGTCGAACTTATTTGTTGGACAATCTTGTATTATTATCGTTATCCCGATAATTGCAGTTACAGAGTGACCTGCATGGGCCACCACTAAAACCTGTCACGACCCGCTTCCCTTAAATGGAGGCGAGACGTGAGAAGGTCCGCTCAAACGTGGAGCTGTGAAGCTGCACGCCTGATAAGCGTAAATTTAGTATAAGCAGGTCCCTGTAATTGCAAACGAAACAACAACAATAATAATAATATGAGACGAATATGAAATACCAATCCCACAGTTTGTCCACAAAATATTCAACATCACAGAAAAGCCACCAGGCTAAAAGAAAGAGTCTAAAGGCCCAGAACAAGGCCAAACAAAAGACGAATATAACAGAGTATCAAACTAGGTGCCACGCACCGACAACCCAAAAGATCTAACAAAACTAGACGTAGACACTAAGACTGATCTCCAGTGTCTATGAAGTCCTCGTCCAACACGGGCGCAAGCTTGACATCCGCAAACACCTCACCCTCAGCGAGTAACTCGGGCTTAAGGTCTAACATGCGTCACCCAAAAGAGAAAGGGGCACATGTCAGCAAGTCTAAAAGACTTGAGCAAGGAAACTGAAAGTAACTAACAACCTAGCATTTACAATATTAAGCAATGACATGACAGTTAAGTATGATGCGATAGTTTAAAGGAAGAGACAAACATGCACGATGTAGCCAAAACTACCAAATCACTAATCACTTATCATTTATCACTTATCACTTATCACTGTTAATCGCTTAGTGCATAGAGAGTCCACCTGCTGGCCAGCTCGTGGCTCAGTCCGCTTATCTCGTATCACTATTAATTACTTATCACTGTTTATCACTTAGTGCATAGAGAGTCCACCTGCTGGCCAGCTCGTGGCTCAGTCCGCTTATCTCGTATCACTATTAATCACATGAACACTAGAGATTTCGCCTGCTGGCCGGAGTGGCGGATCAGGCCAACTCGGGGCTCAGATGGCCGCTTATCTCTTACCCCACCCATATGTGTCGAGCGTTGGGGATTCCAACTACATGGCTCGCTTCTGGAACATGAGCTAGGAAAATAATAGTATTGTAGCGTGCGCTACGCAATCACGATGACAAATCAATATGCATTGCCAGGAACAGATAATTGCATACCGTTAATTGAATTTAAACGTGACAGGCAAAATGCAATGACATGAACATATTCGCGTACCGTTAATTTAAAGTAAATGTGACATACAAGCATGATGAGTGTGACGGACCAAGCTTCGTTGTCAAGCTAGGTCAAAGGCGTCTAGACGGCTATCCTTTCACCGTCTAGTCTCTTTTACGCTAAAGCAAGGGAAATGGCCTAAGACATGGCCCAATTCAAGAGTTGCAAGTTTCACTTTCCTGATACCGGGGTTGACGAGCAATGAAGGTCGTCACAAGCTAACTACGGAATAGATCGCTGTTATGGCAAAACAATCATTAGAACAATGATTCTAAATCGATTTCTTATTAGAATCCTAACTTTCTAATAATCCATTTTATTAGGGTTTCACACATGTCAATGGGGGTTATGCTTAAACTAAAAGAATCGAGTATTACCGTGAAGAGGCGGAGGAGCGATGCCGAGCAACCACGGCAACGGAAGAACGATCCAGCTCAGATCTGGAAATGAGGGAAAAATCTGGAGAAATGGGTTTGGAGGTGGATTTTGGGGTTTTGATGAAGTTTTGGGGAAGATGAGAGATGGGTTGTGACAAGGGAGGGTTTGGATGATGGAGGATGAGCTTGGGATGAAGGAATAATGGCTTGAGGAAGATGGGGGCTCAATAGGGGAGAAATTAGGGTTTTTGGTCGTGAGGGAGAAGAGGAAAACGTTTGGAGGGGTATTTATAGAGTTTGGTGGCGGCTAGGGCAAAACTAGAGTTTACAGCACTGGTTAGTCGGTCAAAAAACAACCACTGACCGACTAGTTTGGGAACTAGTCGGTCGGTCGACCAACGCAGACCGACTAAGTGTAAACAGTAGCTTCAGTCGAAAACCTGAACAAGAGTTAGTCGGTCAATGAAAAACTACTGACCGACTAGTTTGGCATCTAGTCGGTCGACGAACGTTCATGCACCGACTAAGAGTGAACAGTATTGATACCAAAAATTAGTTGAAGAGTTAGTCGGTTAAAGAAGCATTGCTGACCGACTAGTTTGCAACCTAGTCGGTCAACCAACCTTCTTAGACCGACTAACGATAAACAGTAACTCCTGAATAATTTAGAAAGCCAACTAGTCGATTCAAGAAGGATTGCCGACCGACTGGATCGTCATCTAGTCGGTCGGTGCCCCTTCTTACACCGGCTAATAAGCACCAAAAGTTCCGATACGGAGCGCGGAGCTCCGGGATCGATTCCTAAGACTCCTAGGCTTGATCTAACAGTAAGATACGACCGTTATGAAGCCCGTCACGAATGACTTACTCCGAAATCGACGATCCTAAGGAAGAAACGAGAAAACACGACGAAACGATCGAAAATGAAAGTTACGGAGACGAAAACCACACATGAGGAGAAAATCCACCAAAACATATATTATAATATAATAAATCCAGATACATGAAAACCAGTCATTACAGTCTAAAAGAAAGGCCCAAGCAAGGCCGAAACTAAACAAGAAAAGG
Organism: Scilla litardierei; assembly: GCA_030789695.1. Taxonomy (NCBI): domain Eukaryota; kingdom Viridiplantae; phylum Streptophyta; class Magnoliopsida; order Asparagales; family Asparagaceae; genus Scilla; species Scilla litardierei. The sequence continues at coordinate 97,689,846 of CM061139.1, read as the reverse complement.
GTGCTACGCACCAAAAACTAACAGCGACAACTAGGTGAAACAACAACAACTAAGAAAGCCTTCTGCTGAGACTAAGACTGGTCTCTGGTGTCCTCAAACTGGACGTCAGCAAAAGCCTCGAAATCGACGTCAGCAACCTGGTCGTCCTCAGTGACAACCTCAGACTCAAAACCTGACATGTGACACCCAAAGAAAAAAGGGCACATGTCAGCAAAAATCCCCAAAAAGAAAAGGAGTCTTTTGTGCAAGGAAACGTAAATTATAGCAGTTATAAGATGAATGCAACTTAGCAGTTTAAAATGATGATGACATGGCCTGATATTTTAATGAATGCAGTAGTTTAAACATGAACATGATATTTAGCAATGCATGACATGTTGTAACAAGAGCTACTAAACAATATTCACGATTTCACGATTTTCACGAAAAACATGCATTCACGATGTGCACAGGGTTTACACCTTTCAGCCGAAGTTGCTGATCGGGCACACTTCTACACTGAGTGACCGCTTAACCCTACCCCTCCAACTGTGTATGGACTGGCGCCCATCTTCTGGATCACGAGGCAAGAAGTGATCTTTATTTGGCATATGGGTGCACCTAGCCTCATTCATGATGTAGGAGTCAAAATCCTACTCGTCGCAGCTTACATTTCATTAGTAATGTGTGCTACACATTAACGACAAAACATTCCAATGCATGAAATGACATGCGATATGCAACATGATAGTAAAATAACAGATATTGAATTGCGTACAATTATATCAAAATAAACGTGACATGTGATATGCATGAGTCCTAGCATGGTAAGGATGTCGGATCTAGCTTGGTTGTCATGCTAGATCAAGTATGGTGTCGGATCTAGCTTTGTTGTCAAGCTAGATCAAGTATGGTGTCTAGGCGACTATCATTTCATCGCCTAGCCTCTTTTACACAAAAATCACAGAATGGCCTAAACTTGGCCTAATAATCAACTGAGCAAGTTTCACTTGCCTGTAACAACGTCCGTAATCCTCAGTTCAACAATGGTCCAGATCTCTCTATGTGCTCAAATCAACAGTTCAACCTACAATCACATATTCAATTATCTTAAATTAGTGATTTAACCAATGCAATAAAATTACGATTTTTTATCTTGTTTAAACATGCGGTGTGGTTTCCTACGGATCGGGGTTTACCTCAACACGACGCGAGAGCTACACTGATGTCGGGTAGCGACATCAGAGATTGGATTCGGTAGCGAGCGAGGTACGACGATAACTAGCGACAACAGACAGCGGCGAATGTGACTGCGGGAGGAAAACGAACGACGAGGGCTGCCGTGGGATCGTTACACAAGGGAGGGGTGGCCTGAGGTGGTGGTTACACGTGGATCCGAGCTTGCACAAGTGGTGTGCGGGCTGTTGAGCGGTTCAAGGGGCAGGCGGCAGTGTGTTTCGACAAGGGGATGAGCCGTGCGGTCTGCCAGAATCAATGGGGGATGCGGCCTGGGCTTTCGGCCAAGGGGACACCGGCAAGAGGTCGTCGTGTGTAGGGGGCATGGCCTGCCGTGAGTTATAGGAGGGGGAAAAGACAGTTTTGTGTGGAGAGGAGATGAGGTTCGCGGTTTACATGGAGGAGAAGGAGAGGTTGCGTGTGGAGATGGCCGGAGCAGGGGGGAGTGGGTGGCTGGTGGCTAGGGATGGCCGGTGACGCAAGGGGCTCAGGAGATGGCGGCTAGGGCAAGGGTGCAGCGGCTGCTATGGGTTCACGCGTGAGATAGAAAACCCTAGGGAAGTTTCGTTATAATAGGAGATGAGTTGCTATAATGGGTTGAAAAGGGGGTATATTTAGGTTGATTGGAGAGTGTGTGTGTGAGGGGGAGAGGGTGCAACTAGTGTGACATATAGCTAGAGAAATAACATGTGATACGTAAGAATCAAGAGTAATTTAATTAGAGTTGATTAAGATTTCAAATTTGAATTAATTAGGGCTAAGTATAAATCGGAAATGATTAGGTCGATAGGTCGGTCTAACGGTGTCCGATAAATATGAGAAAAATATCGGGACGACCGTGTCGACGAGAGGGTCGAGACTACGATGATCGATCACGCGCTAGGTTAACGGATAACGGAAATAAAAATAAAAAGATCAAACATCGAAATCTAAAGTTATGATACCCCTTTAAACAAAGCTATTTTGTGGGAGAACGACCTGTGAAATAATGTTCACAAAAAATTCCACAAATAAGTACTCTCTCAGAGGGTCACAACGATATATAACTTCGTGTGTTCGAGATATAAGAAGAGATCACAATAAATACACGTACTGAAAAGAAAGTATGCGTAGAAAACACACGATCGAAAAGCGACCGTGGCATCTTAATATGATCAGTTACATCGAGAAACTTGCAGAGTTGGAGTGCATAATGGACAATGAATTATATATCGATATAATTTTCATTTCCTTGCCAAAACCTTCTCAGTTTATTATGAATTTTCATATGAACAAACTGGATTGCATACTTCCAGAGCTCCTCAATGTGTTGAGACATGCTGAGAGCTCCATGCTTGGAGAAGAGATGCCTTTTATGCTTGCTAAGCTCCTTCTCCACCCAATATATCTGCCAGGGGAAAAAAGAAGAACCTTACCAAGGCTAAGGGTGGCTTCAAAAAGGTGAAAGTGAAAAAGGGAAAACATTCATTAGATAATTGCCATTACTGTCATATGCCAGGCCATTGGAAGAAGAATTGCAAGGAATACTTGGAGTCCATAAAGAAGAAGGGACATGGTAATGATGCATATTTAGGTGCGTATGTTATTCAAAACATATTTCTCCAACTACTTGGGTATTGGATACCGGAGCTGGTTCTCACATTTGTAATTCATTACAAGGATTGAGTAAAAGTAGGAAATTGAAGTAAGGTGAAATGACTCTATAAGTGGGGACTGAAGCAAGCATTACTGCCAGCGCCATAGGGGAATTCTACCTTGGCTTATCGGAAGGAAAAATTTTATTTTATGCAATTGCTACTATTTAACAAGCATTATATGTAATATTGTATCTGTATCCTTATTAAATAAGGAATTATAAAATTTCATAGTGAAGGTACTCTATGCAATGGTGTATATGCTTTGAATATGAGCATGGTGTTAAACGTTAACAAAAGAAAAACTCTAAGTTTTAATGAATATTATTTTTGGCATTATAGACTAGGCCATATCTGTAAAACTCCTAATGTAGAAATATGAGTATAATGTACGTATTTTTGAATATATTCACACGTATTAATTTTTGGGTATTTTTAAAGAGTTTTTCCTAATTTTTATAGTGACAAAATTAATTTTAAATAATTTTAAACCATCATTGGAATTATGATGCATGATGTATTGGATGAAATAAATAGTATGTAATGGGTAGTTGGTATTAATTAGTGAATTTCTGATTTCCTTTAAAAATTAAATGTTGGAAAACCCTCTAAGAAGACACATAACCCACTTAAGTGTCAACATGCATGCCACTTAGAATTTCATGTGTCTTGGCTTTGACTAAATGTATGGTGATGAGGTTGATGGTTATGAATTTTAGGGGGGAGATAAATAGAAAAGGAAAAAAGGAAACAAAAGAAACAAAAAAATTCCCAAAAAGATTTCATCCTCTCTCCCCTCTCTTCCCTCTCCCTTAAGGCTGAAATTTACCCTCTTCCCCTCCTCGCTTTGCTCCACCCACTTCACCGCTAACTCCACCCCATAATCCTCATCTTCCACCACCAATAAAACCACCACTACAATCTCTTCCACCACCTCCTCATTCACCACAAACTACCCACGATCAAGGCCAAAATTCTTCACCATCATCCAATACATTGAAGAAGAAAGAGAAGTTGTGAGAAGAATAGGAGAAGCCTTGGAGAAATGAAGAAGAGGAGAAGAAGGGCCAAAGCTTAAGGAATTGAAGAGAAGGAGATTCTAGGTAGGAGATCTAATATCTATAGTTAGGAAGAGACGAAGAAGATGAGAAGAAAGAGAAGTTGTGAGAAGAATATGAGAAGCATTGGAGAAATGAAGAAGAGGAGAAGAAGGGCCAAAAATTCTTCACCATCATCCAATACATTGAAGAAGAAAGAGAAGTTGTGAGAAGAACATGAGAAGCCTTGGAGAAATGAAGAAGAGGAGAAGAAGGGCCAAAGCTTAAGGAATTGAAGAGAAGGAGATTCTAGGTAGGAGATCGAATATCTCTAATTAGGGTTTAATTTTAGAGTAGGGTTTTAGTTTATGTTGACATACCATGGAAAATTATGTATTTTGTTATGGAAATTATGCTATGCAAATTGGGTTTTAGTTTATGTTAACATACCAAGTTTATGTTAACATACCATGGAAAATTATGTCTCTTGTTATGGAAATTATGATAATGCAAATTAGGTTTTAGTTTATGTTAATATGTCATGGAAACTTATGTCTCTTGTGTGCAAAATTATGCCATGCAGATCACGCTATGTCCCATGCCATGGAACTCGTGCCATGTTAAGTTTAGACACAAAATTGTTCTAGGTTTCAAAGCTTATTATTAGTTTACCATGGCTATGTTACTTTGTGTTAACTTACATGTTCTAAGTTTATGTTAGTTCCATGATTGTTGTTACAATTGGTTTCAAGTTAGTTTCTAAGCTTCATGTTCAAACGCTTTCATGTTAGTATGCCAAGTGTAGTCCCTTGCATGTTATAATTAAATTTATGCAAGTTTATGTTTATTACCAGGAATGTCATATTCATGTTAATATGTTAAGTTGATGACTGTATTCATTATTTTATGTCTCATGATTTATATTCATATGTCCAATGTTAATAGCCATGTTAAGTATCCCATTATTGTATGCATGTCTTAATAGCTAAATGCCTCTCCTTGTGAGATTAGTTGAAAAATAGTTATCTTTATGAAATTGGTAGCTTTATAGTATGACATGTTTTAGTAGCAATATGGTTCTCCTTATGAAAGTTTGTAGCATAATAGTATGTCATGTCTTAGTAGCAAAATAGTTATCTTTATGAAATTGGTAGCTTTGTAGTATGACATGTTTTAGTAGCAAAATGGTTCCTCCTTAAGAAAGTAGTAGCATGTTAAAGAGCTCATTGTTATATGTAATGGGTTAGTAACTAAATGTTCCTCCTTGTGGAAATTAGTATCTTTCCTTATGCTCATATGCAATGTTGTTTTGTGATTTATACTCAAGCTATGGAAGTATTTTGTAATGTGATGTTTTAATTCATGAGAATTTGTAATGTGATGGACGTGGTTAATCCCGACATCGGTAAAATGAGGACATGAATGTAAATGTAAAAACGATAACTGAGACTGCTAAATAATATACCGATGCGAACTATGAAAACTGAGAGTGAAGAGTGGTAATGATTATCTGGGATTCTCAGTCCATTCAAAGATGGGTGAGATTCCAAATACGAACTTGGAAGAATCACGGTAAAATGTAGGTGTTAAGGAGTGGACACCAATCTGAGTCTCACTGCACTCTCGATAGCCGACATGGGGAGTTGGTAGGGTAAGAGAGGCCCATGGGTGTACTCGTGATGCACCATGTGGTAGAGAAAACACAATCTCACACCCGAGACGTGGGAGTTATGAAAGGCCCCTACAGTGCCTGTGTCGCTGATATAGGTAACACTATATTCACCCACCCTGGGTGAAGTCCAGCTCCTTAGTGTCCTACAATTTATCCGGACTTCCAAATATTAAATAAATGCATAACTTTAAGACTAATGCCATTTTATTTGCAAATGTGGTTATGTAATTCCTGTTCCTCATCTTTTCCTTTCAGCACTTGAATGATATGACTTGTTTATTTTTATGCATTATTTCTGTGGACATTCTATCATCAGTAGACAAACCAATAGTTAGGTGGACCAGTTCTAAAAATGGATCCTACCTAGCAATGTTAGATATCCTATTGGGTCACGCGTTGATGTGCCCCATTTACATTTTCCAAGATTAGGAGCAGTACAATCAGAGCAGGAACAGGCTCAGGAGTTCTCTCCCAGATCCGAGGTAGAGATGGAGCCCACCACGGGCGACTTTGTTCAGTTGGACTTTCCAGGATAGACTAAAGAGTGGGTTTGTACAGTGTGTGGACACTTTTTTCTTTTTGTGGGTTAGGAGTTCTCTTTTTGCTATTTCCCACTTTTGTACCCCTGTACAGTATGATGTATGTATAAAATAGTCATAACCCGTGCCTACGGGAATGATTTATTTAAGATTTCCCCCAGCGAAATCTCTGTTCTCCGAAAAAATATTTTCACAGCCAAAATTTAAAAGAACAAAAAATTACGGTGCGGAACAACAAATTTGGTGTGTGAGGCTTTTTGATGTTGATGTTGCTTTCTGTAGTTGCTGTTAGGCTTTCGGTGCGGAACAACAAATTTCACCATCATCCTTTTTTAGTTGATGTTGCTTTCTGTAGTTGCTGTTAGGCTTTCGGTGCGTAGCACCTTATCTCTCTGTTTTATCTTTGGCCATGCTTTAGGCCTTCGTTCAGACTTTGTATTTCCTTATGACTTCTCTGCATGTTTGGAATAATATTTGGATGTTGTTTAGTGGATAATCTTATGTCTGCTTTTCATTTATTATTGTTGTTTCGTCGCATTACAAGAATCTGCTATTGGTATCATACACAGACGCTTATCAGACTGCAGCTTCACAGCTCCAAGTCTAAGCGGACCTCTTCACGTCTTGCCTTCCTTACTTGGGAAGCCGGGCGTGACAGGTTTTAGTGGTGGCCCATGCAGGTCCTCTTTGCATCTGCAAAATATCGAAATTACGGTATAATAAAACATCCATTATAATATTTGAAACATTCAAGTCATAAATCTGAGTTTGATCTGAACGTTTTCTTGTCTTAGATGGCTGGAAGATGTGTTACCCAAGCATCTTGTCTCAGTATAATAGGGGAAACCCATTAGACCTGGACTATGGGAAGATTTAGTTAGATGCACGTGTTTGCTAGTTAGGCATCCGTGATTGTTAGTTAGACATTTTGCTAAGAATTGGTATAATCATCTTAGGAATTTCCTTAGTGGTTTCTTATCTAGCTCAGACCATATTAGATTTCTAGAATTTTATTAGTCGTTCGCCTGGGTTCATCAAAGTTTGGGCCCAGCAGAACGTGATCTTAATCCTCTAAGGACCCTTCCCTGAGATCACCATCACAGTCTAAGTCATTAGAAAGTCTTAGTGCTATGTTCCTCCTGATCTTTAGTCAGACCGGTAATTAGAACTCCAGATCTTTATCATTATTCCTAATCATTACACTTCTGTGTTATCGAACGTAGAATTCCATCGTAGCTTTTCATGAATCATATCCTAGGCGTATTCATCAGCGATCATATTCTTTGCCCTCGATTCACGTGATCGCTTCTTGACGATTATCATTAATTTTTCGAGTCTTCCCCATTGCAAATCTTGATTCCTCTAAAAGTATTTTTGATGTTCCTTACTAAATTCTTCGTGCAGTTTAACTTCTTTGAAAACCCCTTATTATATACTTAGATTTTCTGCTTTTCGGTCGAGTTAAAAATTCATTCTTGGATTTTGAAACCTTCTTGGTCGTAATCTTTAGTTACTATCTCGTAACCATTTTCTAACATATATCTTTCGTATTTCAGTTTTAAAACTTTGTTACCATTTTGATAATTCAATATATCATCCTTTTTCTAAACTACTAAATTTATTTTTAACTACTTATCGTACATACTTTTATAATGTTTTTTTGCTAAATAGGACTTCAATTTTTTTTAGTATATCAGTTTTTTATTCATTGTGCTCATATTTCAAATTTTTTTATATAAATCTATTTTCATTTGCAAAACAATCACTACCTCACCCTACTCATTATTTTCTTCGTCTAACACTTTTTCCGTGTTTTAAAATTTTACCGTCTGCTCGCTGTTTCTACATATTGTTATAAGAATATATATACACACACACACACACATGATATCATATTTTACACATATTCTTCTTTCATCTATTTAATTATTTAGAGCAATATTTTTGTCCCACCCAATCAGCTATCTCCTTATCCTCGCCTTATCTGAACCCGTTTATCCCGATCTTGTTTCGTTAAGCTTTTTGATTTCGGACCCCTTACCATTGTTTAGTCATCCTACTAGTGCTTGTGTTGCCTAAGTCAACCTTAGTTTAGTGGTGGGCCCTTTGGTATTTTTGTGATGTCGTCATGGTGCATGTATATAGGTAGAGTGTGTGGACCCGTGTGTGTGAACCCCTGCGTACCACTCTTGTATTAGTGTGTTACCCTTAGTATATTAATGTTTGTCTCTTGTGTTATATATGCACTAGTCATAACCCGTGCCCGCGGGCACGGTTCATTTAAGATTTTTTCCCGCAAAATCTTTGTTTCCCAAAAAATTATTTTAACAGCCAAAATTTAAAAGAACAACAAATTTGCGTAAAAATATTTAGCGGCACGAGGGCCTTCGGCACGGAACAACAAATTCGGCGCAGGCGCCTTCGACATGTAACGACAAATTTGACGCAGGCGCCTAAATAATTGTTATTTGGCTCAACAAAAAAATTTTGTTCCCCCAAAATATAGTTCCCTTTAGAATTTCTTCCCCTAAAATTTTCCAAAGATTTTAGTTGCATCCAAAATTTAGTTCTACCCAGAAAATTTAATTTCCCCCAAAAATTTTAGTTCTCCCAAAACTTAGTTTCCCCCAGATTTAATTTTGCCAAAATATTCGGGGATTCACGTCTCCTTTCCAAAATTTTAGTTCCCTCAAAATTTAGTTTTCAAAGAGAATTTACTTCACCCAAATAATTTTATTTCACCCCAAATTTAGTTTCATCCAAAAGTTCATTTTAGATTTAGTGGTATTCTACCAAATTTTCAAAAACGAATTTACCAGATCTCGTAGCTGTATGAAAAAAAGATTTACTGTTGTTTGGAACCTTGCAGCAGTACCCCTCTTATTGGTTGTCAGTGGAATCAAAAATTCAAAAATAGTTGTATTATTTATCAAGTACTCAAAGCCCAATGACTTTGGGCCTCATCAATTATCACACATATTTTATTAATAATGCTTAAATAATCTAAGAGGTGAAGTTCTTCTCTCATCGAGCAAATATTTTGTTAACACCTCTAGTTTCTTAACAAAACATTACTAATAATACTTGCTATGCCTTTTAAGTTGCTTCAAATTGCTTTTTAGATTCTATAAATTTAATTTACTATACATAACAAAAAGTTAAATACATGAAGTAGGATGATTCTTCTTTTATTTCATTAATTTTTAAATCTTATGTTATCCCTAGCCCATTAATTTGTTAATAAGTCATGATAAGTTTGTTTCATTATTCAGATAGTATTAAAAGTGCTGTACAGATGGCCAGTTGCAAACTACAGTTATACATTATGGTTCACACCCAACAGTATAGCGCTTCGTATTCTCCATAGTAGTGCTATGAAACTTCACACTGGCTAAGTTAGCCACATCCTTCGACCATGAAATCACTTGATCCTATGCACAATTTGATTTTTAGAATGACCGAGTGAACAGATTTAAAAGCTCCGACTAATACTCCAAAGATTTTTTTAAAAAATAAAAGAATTCCTTATTTCATAAAATATAGGAACCTTCTCACGAATGTTCATCATCCTCGCATCGATCATTTTATGATCTTCCGGGTCAAAATGGGGTTACAGTATGCAACAAAATCCAAATTCAAGGAGACCCAACTTACTCAAAAATCCAAATTCCAGGAGACCCAACTTACTCAAAAATCCAAATTCCAGGAGACCCAACTTACTCAAAATCCAATGAAACTATGCATTTATCATTAAGAATCCTGGTTTTGATAATTTTCAAGGAAAGATCGATTTTGAAACAGACTGGAAAGCGTGAAAGAAATAGAGGGTAGCGTATGCACCTCTTGGTCATGGTGAAAATCATTAGTGGCGGCATCGGTGTTGTCACTGTCCCCTGCGGAGCCTCCATCATCGCCCCTTACATAAACCTTAGGAGTGGTTTCACACTAATCGAGTCAAGTAGTGTATACAGGGTGGGCTTAAGCATTACGGTTAATTTGAAAGTTCAAAAGACATTTAAATTGGAAAGCAATTTGAAAATATGAATTCTTAATAGATAAAACAATAATAAAAAAAGAAAATAAACCATTCATTCCAACAAAAACATATAATTATCTTACTCTTGTCAAGGAATAAGGTTTCGCCTCAATTGTAAAGGCTATAGGAATTTAAGAATCTAAAACCCACATTCAATAGTAAGTAAGATGTCGCTTTTAAGAATTCAAAAAGAAGTTTCAGCCCAATCTATACACAAATTAAGTGGTTGGGTTAACATACTTTGTTAAAACTATTTGTACTCAAAGCATATAACTCTAAACAATACTTCTCTCAAAATTCTTGGAAGTCATTGTGCTGCTAAAATGTGATGGGATTCAAAGACAAATCGTAGGAAAACATGAATCACAAAATTTTCCACTTTATGAAAAATCATAATATAACATCAAATAGGAAAATTTTGACTGGTTCTAATGCTATTGCAGCAAACTTTTGGTAAATAATTTATAAGTACATCGATATAAAACAGTAAATCCAGAATATAAACATCGTTGTCGCTCATTGAGATGCAAAAATCTCTAACCATATAAACCCTAATATATTATAAATATGTAACAATCAAAATCCTGCAGCTTCTTCTCGAGGAGATGATCCGAATCATCCAACAGACTCAAATCCCGCACCACATCCCGAGCCATCTCCGAAATCACGAAATCCTACCTGCGTGATCAAATCAACCTGCGGGATCAAATCACGATTGGCCAAAATCAACTTGCCAGACTCAAAAAAATTAACCTGCAAGATCAAATCATGATTGGCCAAAAGCAACAAAATCCTACCTGCGTGATCAAATCTACCTGCGTTATCAAATCAACCTGCCATACTCAACAAAATTAACTTGCGGGATCAAATCACGAAATCCTACATGTGTGATCAAATCACGAACTCCTACCTGTGGGAGGAAATCATCGGCGGGGATTGAAAGTCAGAGAAATCAAATTGCTTTGGAAGAGTTTAATAGGAGAAGGAGATGGGTTCTGATTGGCCAAAATGGCTTGCCGTGGATCGATGTTTTTCTGCAGGTTCTGTTTTCCCCAAATCGTTTGGTTACTGAAATGTGGAAGACAAAAAAAGTCGTAAATAATTAGTTTGCACATAATATTAGTTTGCATGTAATACTTATCAGCATCAACCTACATCAAATTTTAGAGTTTTGGATTGTCGAGCAGTTGAAAATGATGACATTGGAGGAACCACCCTGACAATCCTATGAAACAAACCTGGAGTAGTTTTTGAGCATATGAAGAAAAAATCTAATTTTGTTTCATTGAACTATCTACTCAACCAGTTAGTTAAACAAACTCACACATGTGTATCCATATTTGTATTTACATTCATGTAGTACAGAAAACTCATAATAAATAACTTACATCTGATACATGATCGAAACTTCGTGTATAAAGATAGACTTAGCTCCTATAGTATAACTGGAGTTTGCTTGGTGTATGGTTTTCTATGTCATGCATCCAGGAGAGAGATCTATAAGTTTGTCGGTAACTATGGTAAAAGAAATAATAATACAGAATACCTTTCAAATCAGGAACTCTTTGGAAATGGTGTTTATGATTATTTTACATTATCAGAACAATGGAACATGGTGCTATATATAAACCAATTTGATTCTACTACATGAGGTTACGGAATGAAGAAAATATGTATACTGGCTAAGATTTTTCTGTTAATGTATAGACAAATTTTAGATTTTCCAAATGTTTTGCTCACATTTCAGATAATACCAATGCTTTTCTCCCCTGTATGTATTCGCACCCAATTCATGAAAGCATACCTAAATCCATGGAAGCTAAAAGCAATTTATATCCAACTTTACTAACATGCATAAGTTTGGAAGAAGAACCCTTAATTACAGTATCACTTATAGTGAAGTTCTTTCATTGTTATCTGATCTTTGGGTTTACATCTATATGTCTGTCAGAAAAGATTCAACATCATATCCATGTCAAAACAAATATGATACTTCTCAAAAAAAAAGAATAGAATTAGGAGTGCATAAGTTGCCATATGATGAGATAAATCCACAAAGAAGAAGGCATATGTGTCTGACATTCAATGCATGTCTCCATGTATATAACTAACCTTCTCTCATCTGGTCATCCCTCTCAAGTATATTCATTGATTGGGTGCGGATACATACATGGAACATTTCAGAATGTTGGTTCAAAATGTTGCATACAGGGGAGAAGAAGAAAATGTTGCATACAGGTTCAAAATGTTGGTTCCAGTCTCCTTTCTCACATTTCAGATAATACCAATACATTCATGAATTGTGTGCGGATACATACATGGAACATGGCTTTTGAGAAAATAATCCAATGATACAATGATTCAAGGCATAAAAATTAAAAAAATTAAAAAAAACTAAAAAATTAAAAAACATGTGTGCCGATACATTCATGAACTGTGTGCGGATACTTCTTCAGAAAATAATCCAATGATTCAAGGCATAAAAATTTAAAAAAAACATGGCTTTTGAGTTCATGTTGAAGTAAACCTGTAGGCTGGTCAAATAATGATCAACATTTAACCTGTAGGCTAAGAGCTTCATGTTCAAATAATGAATTATTCAGATTCATGCTCTTCTATTTGAATAATTCATGTACTTTTTCAGATTCACATTCAGATCATAATACAATTAAATTATTCAGATTCAGTTTCGGATTCATATTCATATTCATCAATTTAACATGTATTCAGAATCATATTCAGATTCTTATTCTTATTCAGATTCAGCAATTCAACAATTATTCAGATTCAATTACTTTCTTCTATCTGAATAATTTTACCTGTAGGCTGAAGTACTTATTCTGATTCATATTCAGCTTCATAAATTGAATAATTCATGCACTAAATATTCATGCACTAAAAATCTATTATACAAAAGACTGTGTTTTAATGAAAGAGGTTTCTCAATGAACCTAAATATTATTTACCATTCTTAGTGAAGCATAAGAACCACCAATGAAGCATAAGAATCACCTATGATAAAGGGTGCCACATAAACCCCAAGAACTTGAGAATGTTGCTCTCAGGCAAAAACAAAAACATAAAACAAACATCAGGGTCAGATCAAGGGAAATCTACAAATTGCTATTTTTAAGGAGAGAAAAAAAGGAAAAAAGGAAAAATAGAATAACCTGCTTATCTTTGCACTGGTTGTCACCGAAGATGGTGAGCCTCTCCTGGGCAGCCCCGTTCGTGAGCCCCTCTCTCGTGCATCTCAAATTCTCGAACACCTCCTCGATCGGATTATTCTCCTGCAAAAACCCCAAAAAATTAAATATAGATGGATCCACCAATTTGTACATGGCTAGCTTCGTAAACACATAGCTCCTTTATGTGATTTCTTATGAACATAAACATCAACAACAAACAGCAAATCAAACTTGTCTGTACACATCCAATGCACAAATCAAAAACTGCAACATCCATCAAAAGTGAAACCTGATTGCATGTCAAAGCATGCTCATGAATGAGCCATACCAACTGAGCAAAAGAGACCGGCTGCCAAAAAGGTAAAATATTTCAGGTGAGCATATAATCAAACACCAAAACTGCAAGTTCCAAAAGCTATTAAAAACTCATTTTTGGTTAACAATCAGGATGCGTAAAAAAGAGAATCACATGCTTTTCTTCGCAGTTGTTGTAACTCTTCGCGGTTGTTGTAACGGAGATGGCAAGCACTAATTCAATCAGTCAATTAAACATGTTAGATTTCCAAAAAACAATCCATTAGAATTCAAACAGTCCATTGAATCAGGGTTCAACATTCTTAGAAAAGGACAAACAATTCGAATAATTCATGGAAATGGGCTTACGGATGAGAGCGAGAAATAAATGAAACATACCAAATTGGACTCATTGTTGGCAAACTCCCTGGAAGAAGCAAAAATTAAGTTAAAATTAAAAAGAACAACAGTAAAAAAGACAACTACTTCAGAACAATGCCCAATATGCCCAGTATCAGTTTTGCTTTGATACTGAAATTTTGGTGATTTCGTATGGAATTTTGCCTGAATCGAATGTGTTAAAGTATCATGCTCTTAATGAAAATCTGTTCTGAAATAATCAAAATTCATGAATTTTTTTTGCTAAATCACATCTGAATCAAAATCAAACATTACCTTTCAAATCTGACATGTAACCTCGCTGTCGACTCCCCATGCGCGTTGCGATTCCAATAGCATCACCGTCCTCTGACTGATACTGAAATTTTGGTGACTTTGTATGGAATTTTGGCGAGTTCATATGAAAAATTGACAAAATAACAGCTTAGATTCCATGAAGTTTTTTTCAAATGTAAATTGTGCCATTTTGAAGACTCTAAGCAGTGGAGATTTTTAGGATCAACTTAAGGGTTATTAGTTGGAGAGAAAATTTTAATTGACAGATGAAATCGGACTCTGTTTAGTTTTTTTGGCCGAGCTTATTAGTTGGTTTATTGCTAGCTTATGTCTCCTAAAAACATCCCTCAAAGAATTAATTACCAACAACATCAAAAACCATCAAAATCTCCAAAATTTTAGCTAAACAGAAGATCAAGCAACCCAATACAAAAAAACTTATTACCTGAATGAGTTTTACGATCAGCCCCGAGAAAAGAAACATTTTTCTCAAGCTTTTTCCTTCGAAGTCTTCATGGTATTAGGTCACCATTCAGATCTTGAGAGAGATAGAGAGAGACAGGGTTCTCCAAGGGATTTTGAGAACATGAGACTGATTGTTTGGGCAACTAATTTGTGGGCGGCGGATTTTTTGGCCGGATGATTTGGGCGGCCAAGCTGGGGCTTTCTTTCTTCCTTCTCTTCAGAGTGGAGAAAGACAGAAGAGGGCATGGTGATGTGTCCTTGAAGACCACATGATGTAAATATTGGAGGGCTGAGATTTGTTCAAGGGGGGAGCACGCGGATCGTTCCATAATTTACAGAGGTGAGACCCAGCGAGGTGGGTGCTGGTCCCAAAAAAATTTCAAAAGGCACTTTGGTTTTCGTGATACATTATGATTGCGTAAAAATAAAAATGTTTTAAAAGGGATTTTGGTTTTTCCCAAAAAATTTTCCCTCAAAATACAAAACATTTCCCCCCTAAAATTTTCTCAAACCCCTATCTCAACCATTCATTCATCAAGATTAAATCTCAGATACTCAGTGTTGTTCGTGATATATGTATGAAGTTGTATGAATGATAGTGTTTATAAATATATGTGTGGATAGCTATACCACTTAGGGATTTGTGTTGGAATACCTACTAGTTGTGTATGTAGTATGAAGGTACTTGTAAATGTTTGAAATAGTATACTAGTAAAGTCATGTAAATGATTAGGTGTTATGATAATAGGTTAACTTATAGTTAAGTGTGCATGACTATCATATGATCTATATGTTAGTACGTATGAGTGTGTGTTAGTCCGTAGATATGTATGTGCTTAGCCCTGGGTAGATATGTGCTTACTATATGAATATGTGTGATTTACGTATGGTAATAGGGTTATAATTTTGTTTGGTATTGCTTGCCTTTACGGGATGTTGTGTGTGTGCGTGTATGCCATGAGGTATACACGATTATTGTATGTCATGACTCTATATGGATAGGTATATGTAGTAGTTTACTGACTATATTTAATAGCTCTATGGCGTGAATATATTACATGTATGTAACTATACGATGAATGCATGTATTAGATGGTGTATTATAATTATAGGTGTGCTGATATTTGCAATATTATTAGTATATAAAGTAATTGCATTATGGGGTGTTACTTGATTAAATATAAAGTGTGATTGATATTATGGTATGTATGTAGTTACGTCAGTGTGTGTGTGTATATATATAAGAGATATATATAAGAGTGGTGTGTTGGGGTGTGTGTGTATATATAAGAGTGGTGGGTTGGTGTGTGTGTGTTATATATATAAAGAAAAAAATGAGCGGTGATTTGAGGGCGGCTATGCCTCCTCCAGGCAGCGGATCTGGCAGCGTTCCTCTATCTTCTAATAAGGAATCGATTAGGGGCACCCGTTTATCTGCGGCAGATGATGGTGAGGACAACAGCTGGCAGAAGGTATCGTACAGGCGGAATAAGAGTTGGGGACCTAGGATCCCAGGGCAAAACGATTTGGGGAACAAATTTTTTCCCAACTCGGGCGGAAAATTATGGGACGCTTCCAATATTCAGGTTCGGGGCAGGCCTACTGTGAGAAAGCCAGTGTTCATCCCCCAGGATGCTAGAAGATCTGTGAAATTGCCAGTGAGGCCCAACATTCCTTTCCGTGTGATTCCTTCTGAAGGTAAGCGTTCTTGGTCAGATATCTGTGCATCTTGGTGCACATATGCTGATCCTTTGGTGATGAGCTTTGTTCATCCTACTATCTCTGTGGATGGAGTTGAGAAAACAAAAGTTTCTAAAATGATGATTTTGGAAGGGTCTTCTAGATGGCAGAATACCCTAGTTGGTTACGTGCTTGGCGATGTGCCGTATTTTGGGTAGATGAAGGCATGGACTGAGAGACTTTGGCATATTAAAGGTGGGCTTTGTATTTTTTCTCGTGAAAATGGTTATTTCTACTTCAAGTTTGAAAATACTATAGATCGGGATCCTATCCTGCACGGTGGACCTTAGATCTTTGATGGGAGGCTTGTTGTACTCCAGAACTGGTCTCCTACCATCCAGCATAATAGGGACATCCTAACTGTGGTGCCAGTATGGGTTCAGTTTCACAACCTTCCTCTACCAATGTGGACGCTTGGTATTTTGAATTGCATTGCGAGTGTTATTGGAACTCCAATTTGTCCGGATAAAGCCACTTCAAATCTGGATAGAATCTCCTATGCTAGATGTCTAGTGGAGGTAAACTCAAAGAGTAAACTGAAGAGGACCTTCCCTATTGAACTAGATGACCTATCCACTATCTCTATTGAGGTTAAATATGAAGGGGAACCCCCAAGGTGTGATTCTTATGCATGCTTTGGACATTTGGACAGACAATGCCCATTGGGGGACACAAATCAGAATATATTAGTTTCCCAAAATGTAGTGCATGTTGATGGGGGAAAACCTCCAGAGACTGGTTTTTCTAGTGATGCTGTTGCCATTGCTATTGAGGATTCTGAGATCAAGGTTGTTAGCCATGTTGTTGGCCAGTCCTCATCTCTCAATATTAATGCGCCTCTAAATGAAGAGCAGTTGATTGGGCAAGATAACACAAATCCTGGAATCTCACTTGATGAAAATGCTTATGCCTCTGATGTTTCCAGGGATAAGGTTCATGGCCATTCTATAAATCAAACCCATTGCTTTGAGGTCGGTGAATGCAGTAGTTTTGCTGCATTGAATGATAAGGGAGGAGTGATCACTCCGTATTTTACACCCTTTTTCTGCATGTTTGCATGCCACTTTGATCGCTCATATCGCGTTTTTCGCTATTATTCGGCAATATTGCGATGCTTTTCACGATTTCTTGTTTTTGTCGTATTTTAGGAGATATGGAGTGATTCGGAGTGATTTTGAGATCAAGAAGATTTGCACCCACTCCAGAGTGTCACCCAAAGATCTTTTAAGGGCTATTCGGCGATGGAAGACAAGTGGAAGAAGAAGGAACCTCATAGGAGTGATGAGGAGGCGAAAAGATGAAGATTGGGCATCTGCAGCATCTCACTCGGCCGAGTGAACCATCCACTCGGCCGAGCAAGAAGCACACTCGGCCGACCAGACCGGACACGCTCCAACAGAAGGAATTGGGCGTGCACTCGGCCGAGGGACGATATCCCACTCGGCCGAGTATGAAGATCGCATCACCCGAATTGCATGGAAAATCCGCCATCAAAAAAGGCCGACTTACTGGAAATGTACAGGCTTTTGACGGTTCTGACTCGGCCGAGCAAGAAAAGCCCCTCGGTCGAGTGAGTAAATCCACTCGGCCGAGTCACTCCCGAAGACAGACCCCCGAAAGGTCCCAACTTACTGTAAATGTACAGGGTTTGTCACTCGGCCGAGTGACATTTGTCACTCGGTCGAGTGACATTTGTCACTCGGTCGAGTGAGTCGCCCTGCCTGCTGCGTAAACTGCGATTTCTGGGCTGCGCAGGGGCATTTTTGTCACGAATTTCTGGGCAATTTTGAGGGGTATTTAAACCCAGTTTTTGCCCTAGTTTAGGAGAAATGTTTGATACTTTTTGCAGCCTTTTAGAGAGCTTTTTAGATAATTAGATTTAGGCTTTTTGGATAGATTAGAAAGGGGACTTTTGTTGGATGCTATTGGATTCTCATTGGTTTGTCTCTATTCTCATCAAAAACTCTATTTTTGTTGATAATTTCTCTATTGCAATGAATTGTGTTGGTTTTGTTATTGATTTTCTTATGAATTGCATGATGATTAGTGAGTAGTTTTATTGTCTTAGGGCATAGGGATGAACCCTATGAACCTTATTTCTGAATTGTGATGAATTGGTGAAATTCTTGCTAGAATTAATTAGGGTTAGGTTGGGATCGATTTATTACGGATTTCTATGGATTCATATCGATTGTGATTTGCAAGAGATTGGGTCCCAATTGATAGGAAGCCCTAGAAATTTGATTTAGATTTATGATTGGACTTTTCTAGAATTGGTTTGCAAGAGAGTGGACCAAGGCTAGGGTTTTCAATCGTACTTCTATACCAATACCCGTTTGTAAGAGATTGGACGGGTAGGAACTATCTCAACCTAGGTCGTAGCTCGAGTTTGCACGAGAGTGGGCTTGAGATACGGTTGAACGATGATGTCGATCCTAATGCTAACGACTTAGGCTAGGGTTTGCAAGAGATTGGGCCCTATCTTTGGTTCTCTATAGACCGTCAATAGCGCGAGAGCGTGAGCATGGTTCTACATCTAGTTGCGACTAGTTCACCTAAAATTCAAGTCTAGCAAAGATGCAACTTACGAATCACAACGATGAGATAAGGTCCGTAGCGGGGATTCCCTATCCCTAGGCGCTTTATTTTATTGATATTTCCTTCGACATTCGAACGATTGTGACAATTTTACCCCAAATTATTCTTGACCATTTTGATAGCTAGGTGATTAGAAGAAGACACTGTCATTGTTCCTCCCTGAGTTCGATACCCGCTCGCCACTACATCGTGCGCTTGCGGTAAGACTACGAGTCGCTTGTCCCGGGTGCGTGTGCATACCGGGGCGCGATCAAGGAGAGTCTACTGTCCTTAACACTTCCAGGAAAACTATTAGGAGCCTATGGTTGCGTGTTGCACGCCTAGCCCAAGTTCTAAATTTCTTTCAATCCTCAAATGTTGGTAGGCCTGCAGGGATTAAAATTCCTACTGATGCATGTACAAGGTTCAATGCTCCTAATAGTAACTGTAGTGCATCAAGAAACTCAATAGAGTCTGATCAAGCTAGAATGCCTAATATCCCAGATAACCCTATAATGCCAAATCCTGAATGGCGGAAATTGCATCTGGAGTTGAGCAAAGCAAGGAACCAGGTCCCCCCTTG
>CM061139.1:97535797-97669691 GCA_030789695.1 Scilla litardierei | reverse complement strand
CTTGAACTGGACGAAAGTGTCCTGGTTGAACCTGGCCTGCCCACTCATAAACGTTTCCAATGTAGCCTTTATATTGGATCGAGGCGGATTTGGTGCATAGCCCTGCTGAGGTGGGCGATTGAACTGATAACCTGGCGGTCGATATGGCCCAGCTGGCCTAAACCCGCTCTGCTGTTGATTCTGTGGTTGCCCTTGTTGTTGCTGAGGAGGGAGTGGCGGTCTATGAAATTGTGGAGGTTGCAGCCCTCCACTTGGGTTCCCATAAGAAAATCTCGGATGATTCCTAGCAGCTGTGTGTTGCCATTGATTTCGTTCTTCTCCTTGGATGAACTGTACAGAGTTAGATAATTCAGCACTGTCATAATGCGCCTCACTAGGGATGTAACCTTGCTCTACATAATCCTCTGTAGGATGATAAGCAGAGGTGCTGGTGGCTGCATGAATGGAATCCCAGCGCTGTTCGATCCTAGCCACCTGTTTACATAAGGTCTCGATGTGAGAATCAAGGTGGCTGGTAGCTTTGACCTCGGGGGTCCGGGTCACAATGGTTCGCTCTTCACTCCACTGCTGATTATTAGCTGCCATATGCTCTAGCAGGTCTATGGCTTCTTCAGGAGATTTGTCAAGCAAGGCGTCTTGCGCGGTAGCATCAATTATCATTTTGGTGCTGGGCTGCAGCCTATTATAGAAGCTCTGCACCAAGTCCCAGGGTTGGATCCCGTGTCATGCCCCGCTTCCCAAAACAACGGAGGCGAAGCATGACTGAGGCCCGCTTAGGCCGGAGCTGTGAAGCTCGGACCCAATAAGCGTCTGTGTGGTACTCCAAGGCGAAGGAACAGGTCCGTGCAGGTTAGAACGGAACAATAAAAGTACTAAAAGAGATGCATTCATTTTATTCAGCAGAAATCCAGAAAATTACGGGGAGTCTAAACAAAAGCCAACATGGCTACAACGACAGAAAAGGTAAACTACTGGTGCAAGCACCCAACCTAGACAGAAAATAAACGGTGCTACACACCCAACTAAACTGCAGTGAAACCTCTGAATCAGCAACGTGAAGATCTCTAGCTCTGGTCCTCCTTGGGCACGTACTCTGGGTCTGCGTCCTCCGGCTCTACGTACTCTGGCTCCACACCTGACGTACAGCACCAAAAGAAAGGAACTGTACGTCAGGTAAAGTCTACAAAAGAGGTCAGACTCTACTGCAAGTCTACCGAACTATTAAACAATAGTTTACTGGTTGATTAGCATGCTGGGGTTATAACAGAGTATCAAAAGGAAGTAAACGCAGCAGGAAAATAAAGCGTAGCAAGCAGTAGTCGTAGCGTGTGCTACCGACTATGGGACTAGCCTAAACGGGTCGTGACAAGTCGTGACAAGACAAGCAAGACAGGACAGGACAAGACAAGACAAGACAAGACAAGTGTGACTCGAAGGGTTCATGCCTTACGGTTCGAGGGAGATCAGACCCTCTTACTATGCGCACGCTCAACCCTACCCCAACCCAAGTGCACAAGACAAATCTGTACAAGGGATCACTCGGAGAGTGCCCTATTGCCCGCAAGCTGTGTATCAGTACAGGGATCACTCGGAGAGTGCCCTATTGTCCGCAGCTGTGTATCAGTACAAGGGATCACACGGAGAGTGCCCTATTGCCCGCAAGCTGTGTATCAGTACAAGGGATCACTCGGAGAGTGCCCTATTGCCCGCAAGCTGTGTATCAGTACAAAGGATCACCCACTCACTGGTGAGTGCCCTATTGCCCACAGGCTGTGCAAAACAAGACACGACGTGACATGATAGGTATAGTTCTTCTAGGGGGTCCACACGCACGCACACACAAAATAACCCTACGGTGTCAAAAGTTGTTGTTGTTACGCTTAGACTTCGTCGTCAAGTCTAAGTCGTCAGGGCGTCCCGAACGCTATCATTTCATGTCCGGTTCTCTTTGTTCAAAGTTTAATAGTTCTAGCAGTCTAAGGCCTAGGCACGGCCAAAAGTGCAAGTGAGTACACTTGCCTGCGGTGGCGAGTGTATCGTTCGTCTGGAGTGTCCCGTCCAAGCGTCTCGTCTGCAGTAGTCCGTCTGAAATAGGGTCACGGCGACGGTGTCAGGTCGCATTTTTCAACAAATACTATTAGGGTTTGTTTCTAGGTTATCGGGACTATCCTATTTGTCAACGTCACATTTTGGTGTTTCGTTCAGCCTAAATCGACCACTACCCTATATGCACAGAAAAATTGACCGATGGTCGATTTCTACAGCGACATCATTTTACTGGTGCGAAAAAGTAATTTTAGTTATAGTTGTCCAACTTTTAGTTTAGGGTTTGATTTGCTATGGTGTGGGTTCGCTACAAGTTAGGGCACCAACCTGGATCGACGGTCACATGTAAACTTTGACGTCGGATCTGAAACAACGGCAGCGTATCGTGTCGCCTTCGCTTCGATTCCCCCTAGTACGGTAGCGTGGATTTCTGCGCCAACGAAGTCGTAATATTAAACCAAGGTCCAAAATAAAAATTTTTACGTCCGTCTTGTATACATGTGCTCACTGCTTATAAAAGGTAATATACGGCATACATATATCCTGACATCTGATTATCTTGCACTGTTCCCCAACATATTATGTAACTCGAAGTTAGTTGTATAACTTTAGGTGCAGAAGTGATACATACTTTGTATACACTTATAAAATATCTAGCCTATTCTTAAGCACTCACTGGTTCGTTGATCTGTTGGTGGGGACGGCTACTCGCGGCGACGGTGTGAAGAGCGAGGCCTGACGGCCGGCGACGGCCAGAAAATATCAATAGCAGCTCGGCTGCTGTCTTCGCACGAGGGAGGCATCCCGACGGGCTGTCGGCTGCTGCTGCGACGACTTGAACGGCGGCTGCGCGGCGATCGGGGAGCGCAGGCAGGCGGCCGACGGCTCAGGGGAGCGCAGGCGAGCAGGGGTCGACGAGGGAGGCCGCGGGGGAAGTCGTCGGCGGCGACAGGGGCTCCGGCGTCGATGTACAGGGCGGTGACGGACGGGAAAATCCCAGCTGTCGCGGCTGTAGTGCGGCGGCGCGCGCGTTGCGGCGGTCAGGGCAGCGCTCCGGCGGGACTGGGGGTATGGGGTGTATGGGCAGCGGACGGAGGAGGGTGAGGGGGAGGAGACGCGAGAGGGAAAGAGAGAGAGAGAGAGAGTACTTCGGGGGAGAATGATAAGCGGCGGCTGTGGACAAAAAAACACAGCCTAGGGTTTTGTAATTCACGGGAAATAGGTAGGTTAGGGTTAATTTTGATTATAAAAGGGTTTAATAAGATATATAGCACTGGGATTATAATCTTTTGGGGGGAGAGAGAGATAGGGGAAGTGAAGCAGGGGAAAAGTTTAGGGGACCATAATGGGAGATAATTTGGAAGGATACGCATGATAGCATCATTAACCAGATTTGATCCTCAATTTGAATTTCAAAAAGATTGATGCTAATCAACGGTTAGAATTTATTCGGGAGATATCTCTTGCTTCAGGCGCCAGAAAAATAATCCGAAAATACCGGGGCGATTGTGGAGACGAGATACACAGATCTATGGAGCCTGATCATGCGCTATGCCTACCAAGAATTTACGTAAAATTAGAAGCTGCGTTTTAAGATAAAAGACTAAAACGCTCCTACCACTCCAAGTCGTTTTGCGAGAAAACGAGCCGTGAAATGATGTTCCCAAAAATTACTATAAAATTCTACACTCCCATACGATCACAATGGCATATGATCACATCGCATATTTCGGAGTTCAGAAAGTGCCAAATAAGATACGTGCACGATAAAGCACGTGCACGCAGAAAATCCATAAGGTCGGAAAGCGACCGTTACATTCTACCCCACTAAAATAAAGATTCCGCCCTCGGAATCAACAACACTAATCAGCAAACAAGAATGGAAAACGCTCCCTCATCTCCTCCTTGCGCTCCCAAGTGGACTCTCCAGGTGATTCGTGATGCCACATCACTCTCACCAGGTTGACTACATTATTCCTCAATTGCTTCTGTCGACGGTCCAAAATTTGCACAGGCTGCTGGTCATATGTCAGGTCCGGACGGACCGTAATATCTGAGAAATCAACCGTGTGCGACAGATCACTGACGTACCGACGTAACTAAGATACATTGAAAACGTCGTGAACTCCCTCCAAAGATGGTGGCAGAGCAAGGCGGTAGGCCACTGCTCCCACATGCTCCAGTACGTCGAATGGCCCAATATACCTCGGGCTCAGCTTTCCTTTCTTCCCGAAACGGATGACTCTGCTGTTCGGAGAAATCTTCAGGAAGACGTGATCTCCAGGCTGAAACTCCAAAGGTCTCCTCTTGGCAACAGCCCAATGCTTGAACGTCCTGTGCAACTCTGAGCTTCTCCCTGATGTCTCTCACGACATCCATAGCTTCCACTATCATCTCCGGGCCCAACATCTCCCGATCTCCAATGTCATCCCAGCTCAGTGGCGATCGACATTTTCTCCCATATAAGGCAGCAAACGGCGCCATGCCAATGCTCTCCTGATAGCTGTTGTTATACGAAAACTCCACCAAGTGCAGATGATCCTCCCAAGATCCCTTCAAATCGAGCGTACAAGCTCACCGCATATCCTCTAGAATCTGAATAGTCCTCTCGGACTGGCCATCGGTCTACGGGTGGTACGTTGTGCTGAAACTCAGACTCGTACCTAAATTCTCCTACAGACTTCTCTAGAACTGAGATGTGAATCTCGAGTCTCTATCAGACACGATGCTCACGGGGACTCCGTGTAAGCGTACGATCTCCTGCACGCACACGGTCTACATTACAACTAACACAAAGAGGAAAAAGAGAAGTAAAATGAAATTTTACCTCTAGATATTTCCTCGCCAAGACTTCCGTAGACTGGCCCACTCGGAAGGGGTTGAAATGCACAGACTTAGTCAACCGATCAACGATCACCCAGACTGCGTCGTTCTGTTTCGGGGTCCGAGGCAAACCAGTCACGAAATCCATCGTGATATGTTGCCACTTACACTCCAGAATAGGAAGCGGTTGTAGCAATCCAGCAGTACGATGGTGCTCAGCCTTCACCTGTTGGCATATTAAACACTTGGCAATGCTCCGTGCCACACTCCTCTTCATGCCAATGCACCAGTAATTTAGACGGCGGTCCTTATACATCTTGGTGCCACCAGGATGTATAGAATAAGGCGAGCTATGAGCCTCACTCAATAGCTCCTCACGAACATCACCTGCAGGTACATAGAGTCTGCTGCCGTACCGCAGCGAACCATCCTCATGAATCACGAACTCCGTCCGTAGTCCAGCTTCAACCTGCCTCCTGATCCTCTGTAGCTTCGGATCTCCTGCCTATGCTGCCTTGATCCGATCCACGATCGTGGACTAAATCTGCAAATTCATGAATGAATGAACCACACCAGGTAGGACGACCTCTAGATCCATCTCTCTCAGCTCCTGCTGTATCCTCCAGTCGGCAATATGCATCATCGCGGTAGGAAGTCTACTCAAAGCATCGGGCACTACGTTCACCTTCCCTGGGTGATACTGCAAGTCTATCTCATAGTCAGCCATTAGCTCCAACCATCGTCTCTGACGCATGTTGAGCTCCTTCTGCGTAAAAATGTACTTCAAGCTTTTGTGATCGGTGAAAATCTTCACGCTCTCACTCAGCAAGAAGTGCCTCTAGATCTTCAGTACAAATATCACCGCTGCCAACTCCAGATCGTGCGTCGGGTAATTCTTCTCATGAGTCCTCAACTGACGAGAAGTGTATGCGACCACGCGGCCGTGCTGATGCAAAACGCATCCAAGGCCCTTCCCTGATGCATCACAATATACTTCGAAGCCTCCGCTCCGATCCGGTACTGCCAAAATTGGTGCCGTGTTCAATCTCGCCTTCAAGATACTGAAGGCCTCCTCACAAGCATCTGACCGATGGAACTCCATACCCTTCCTCGTCAGCTTCGTCATCGGCTCTGCAATCTTCGAGAAATCCTTGATGAACCGCCGATAATAGCCTGCTAAGCCAAGAAAGCTCCTGATATCAGACGCTGACGGCGGAGTCGGCCAATCTCTGACTGCTCTGATCTTCTCCGGATCTACAGATATGTCATCACCGGACACCACGTGTCCCAGGAACACGACTCTGTCCAGCCAAAACTCGCACTTACTATACTTGGCATATAGCTTATGTCGCCTTGGCGTCTCCAGCACTGTCCTCAGATGACAGTTGTGCTCCTCCTCAGACTTCGAGTAAATAAGAATGTCATCTATAAAGATAACGACAAACTTATCAAAGAAGTCGTAGAATATCAAATTCATCAAATTCATGAACACAGCTGGAGCATTGGTCACGCCGAAGGGCATAACCACGAACTTATAATGTCCGTACTTCGTCCGGAAAGCTGTCTTCGGAATATCGTCCTTCTTCACCTTCAGCTGATGATATCCGCTCCTCAAGTCCAACTTCAAGAAAACTCCAAACCTCCCAGCAATCAATGCCAAGAACGACATCGAAAAGTGGTAGATCATGGACAATAAAATCCAATAGTTCATGTCCACTGACCACTAAGGGAATCGTTCGACAATCCAGATTCACTGTCACCACTTCGTTCCCTGGGACGATGTCCCAACACTTTGGAAGTGTATGGGGGAAAAAAGTATCTTGATACAACTCCCGGGGAATGATGCACATGGAATGCACCAGAGTCGAACAAGGCCAAGGCCAGGATAGAGGACACTAGAATGGTGCCTAGGATATAAAGAACTACGGTCAAACCAAGCTACTCTAACAAACAAGGCAAACAAACAAAGCTAGCAATAAGATCTACACTATGAAATGAAAGACTAGATCCGAAGTAATACCTGCAATAACTCCATCCAGATCCTCAGTCTCAACTGCTGTCATGGTGTAAGCTGGCCTCTGGAGTTGCATTGCCTGCCGAAATATCTGCTCCTGTGGGGCCAAGGGTGGTCCATGGACAACAGCTCCTCTCTAAAATGGGGTAGGCACCCTACTTGGCTCTGGAACTGGCGCTCCGCCTTTCACATGAAGATGCCTCGGGCAATTCCTAGTGACGTGTGTGGCAGCTCCACATGCCAGACACAATCCCAGTTTCTTCCTGCAAGCGTTCTGCCGATGTCTTGGCTTGCCAGAGTAATGACACGGTCCCTTGCTCTGACTCTGCGCAGGTGCTCCAGAACTCTTGAAAGACACCGACTGAACGGGTCCCACTGCAGGCCTAGCTGTCGGCCTGAACTGCTCCACTAGTCGGTTTCCCCGCGGTAGTGATGGTGGTGCAGTCGGAGGAGCCTGGGCAGCACGGGCAATCTGATGCACCTGATCAACCAATCGATATTGAACGTCCAACATCTCCCTCATAACGCCCAGTAATTGGCGTAAATCATCACCTCGGCCATCCACGGTCCCGTCAGCTGAAGGTCCATCTTGAGCTTCACGTCCTCCTACCATCCTAACGACAGGAAAAACACAACTTAGACTCGCACACATTACTGGATAATCATAAAAATAATGTTAATACTTCTATTGTTCCGAACTATTTCACAGGTTCGAGACCTGCATAGGCCACCACTAAAACCTGTCACGCCCCGCTTCCCAAAACAACAGAGGCGAAGCGTGACTGAGGCCCGCTTAGGCCGGAGCTTGAAGCTCGGACCCAATAAGCGTCTGTGTGGTACTCCAAGATGAAGGAACAGGTCCCTGTAGGTTAGTACGGAACAATAAAATTACTAAAAGAGATGCATTCATTTTATTCAACAGATATCCAGAAAAGTACGGGGAGTCTAAACAAAAGCCAACACGGCCACAACGACAGAAAAGGTAAACTACTGGTGCAAGCACCCAACCTAGACAGAAAGTAAACAGTGCTACGCACCCAACTAAACTGTAGTGAAACCTCTGAATCAGCAACGTGAAGATCTCTAGATCTGGTCCTCCTCTGGCACGTACTCTGGGTCTGCGTCCTCCGGCTCTACGTACTCTGGCTCCACACCTGACGTACAACACCAAAAGAAGGAACTGTACGTCAGGTAAAGTCTACAAAAGAGGTCAGACTCTATTGCAAGTGTACCGAACTATTAAACAACAGTTTACTGGTTGATTAGCATGCTGGGGTTATAACAGAGTATCAAAAGGAAGTAAACGCAGCACGAAAGTAAAGCGTAGCAAGCAGTAGTCGTAGCGTGTGCTACCGACTACGGGACTAGCCTAAACGGGTCGTGACAAGTCGTGACAAGTCGTGACAAGACAAGCAAGACAGGACATGACAAGACAAGACAAGACACGTGTGACTTGAAGGGTTCACTCACGGTTCGAGGGGGATCAGACCCTCTTACCGTGCGCACGCTCAACCCTACCCCAACCCAAGTGCACAAGACAAATCTGAACAAGGGATCACTCGGAGAGTGCCCTATTGCCCGCAAGTTGTGCATCAGTACAAGGGATCACTCGGAGAGTGCCCTATTGCCCGCAAGCTATGTATCAGTACAAGGGATCACTCTGAGAGTGCCCTATTGCCCGTAAGCTGTGTATCAGTACAAGGGATCACTCGGAGAGTGTCCTATTGCCCGTAAGCTGTGTATCAGTACAAGGGATCACTCGAGAGTGCCCTATTGCCTGCAAGCTGTGTATCAGTACAAGGGATCACCCACTCACTGGTGAGTGCCCTATTGCCCGCAGGTTGTGCAAAAAAAGACACGACGTGACATGACAGTGATAGTTCTTCTTGGGGGTCCACACGCACGCACACACAAAATAACCATACGGTGTCAAAAGTTGTTGTTGTTACGCTAAGACTTTGTCGTCAAGTCTAAGTCGTCAGGGCGTCCCGGACGCTATCATTTCACGTCCGGTTCTCTTTGTTCACAGTTTAATAGTTCTAGCAGTCTAAGGCCTAGGCACGACCAAAAGTGCAAGTGAGTACACTTGCCTACGGTGGCGAGTGTGTCGTCTGTCCGGAGTGTCCCATCCAAGCGTCTCGTCTGCGGTAGTCTGTCTGAAATAGGGTCACGGCGACGGTGTCAGGTCGCGTTTTTCAACAAATCCTATTAGGGTTTGTTTCTAGGTTATCGGGGCTATCCTATTCTTCAACGTCACATTTTGGTGCTTCGTTCAGCCTAAATCGACCACTACCCTATATGCACAGAAAAATTGTCCGATGGTCGATTTCTACAGCGACATCATTTTACTGGTGCGGAAAAGTAATTTTAGTTATAGTTGTCCAACTTTTAGTTTAGGGTTTGATTTGCTATGGTGTGGGTTCGCTACAAGTTAGGGCACCAACCTGGATCGACGGTCATGTGTAAACTTTGATGTCGGATCTGAAACAATGGCAGCGTATCGTGTCGCCTTCGCTCCGATTCCCCCTACTACGGTAGCGTGGATTTCTGCGTCAACGAAGTCGTAATATTAAACCAAGGTCCAAAATAAAAATTATTACGTCCGTCTTGTATACATGTGCTCACTTCTTATAAAAGGTAATATACGGCATACATATATCCTGACATCTGATTATCTTGCACTGTTCCCCAACATATTATGTAACTCGAAGTTAGTAGTATAACTTTAGGTGCAGAAGTGATACATGCTTTGTATACACTTATAAAATATGTAGCCTATTCTTAAGCACTCACTGGTTCGTTGATCTGCAGGCGGGGACGGCTACTCGTGGCGACGGTGTGAAGAGCGGTGCCTGACGGCCGGTGGCGGCCGGAAAATATCAACAGCAGCTTGGCTGCTGTCTTCGCATGAGGGAGGTAGCCCGACGGGCTGTCGGCTGCTGCTGCGGCGGCTTGAACGGCAGCTGTGCGGCGATCGGGGAGCGCAGGCAGGCGGCTGGCGGCTTAGGGGAGCGCAGGTGAGCGGGGGTCGACGAGGGAGGCCGCTGAGGAAGTCGTCGGCGGCGACAGGGGCTCCGGCGTCGATGTACAGGGCGGCGGCGGATGGGAAAAGCCCAGCTGTCATGGCTGTAGTGCGGTGGCGCGCGTGTTGCGGCGGTCGGGGGCAGCGCTCCGGCGGGACTGGGGGTGTGGGGTGTATGGGCGGCGGACGGAGGAGTGTGAGGGGGAGGAGACGCGAGAGGGAAAGAGAGAGAGAGAGAGAGAGAGAGAGAGAGAGAGAGAGAGAGAGAGAGAGAGAGAGAGAGTACTTCGGGGGGGAGAATGATAAGCGGCGGTTGTGGACAAAAAAAACACAGCCTAGGGTTTTGTAATTTACGGGAAATAGGTAGGTTAGGGTTAATTTTGATTATAAAAGGGTTTAATAAGATATATAGCACTAGGATTATAATCTTTTGGGGGGGAGAGAGATAGGGGAAGTGAAGTAGGGGAAAAGTTTAGGGGACCATAGTGGGAGATAATTTGGAAGGATACGCATGATAGCATCATTAACCAGATTTGATCCTCAATTTGAATTTCAAAAAGATTGATGCTAATCAACGGTTAGAATTTATTCGGGAGATATCTCTCGCTTCGAGCGCCAGAAAAATAATCCGAAAATACCGGGGCGATCGTGGAGACGAGACAGACAGATCTACGGATCCTGATCGTGCGCTACGCCTACCAAGAATTTACGTAAAATTGAAAGCTGCGTTTTAAGACAAAAGACTAAAACGCCCCTACCACTCCAAGTCGTTTTGCGAGAAAACGAGCCGTGAAATAACGTTCCCAAAAATTACTATAAAATTCTACACTCCCATACGATCACAATGGCATATCACATCGCATATTTCGGAGTTCAGAAAGTGCCAAATAAGATACGTGCACGATAAAGCACGTGCACGTAGAAAATCCATAAGGTCGGAAAGCGACCATTACATCCCGTGATGAGGGCATTGATGTTGGAGGTTCTTGAATCTCTCCCAGGCCTCTTAAAGAGATTATTGCAGGAGATGCTTAAAATTTGAGATTGCCCCACGGATCCGCACTGTCTTGGAGGGTGGATAGAACTTGTCCACAAAAGCGAGCGCCAACTTCTCTCATGTGGTAAAATGATTGGGTGGATTGGCCCGTAGCCAGTACGATGCTTTATCCCTCAAGGTGAATGGGAAAAGCCTCAGCTTGATGGCGTCATCACTCACATCTTTCGCCTTGAAAGTGTCACACTTTGCCAGGAAAGTGTCGATGTGGTGGTTAGGATTCTCATGATGATGCCCGTGGAAGGGATCCTGTTGTATTAAATTTATAAGCCCCGTCTTCAGCTCGAAGCTCGTCGCCGCTAGTTGCGGTCTAAGGATAGAAGAATTATTCCCAAAGGTAGGATTCATGTGGTCCCTGATGGACCCGGTGCGAGGAGGAGGAGTGGTAATGTCTGCCATCTGAGCAGAGGGGGGTTGATTTCTACTTGAGGCCCTCAGAGCCCTTACCGTTTTCTCGATCTCAGGGTCGAATAATAATTCTTGACTTAATGCCCCGAAGCGAGTGTTCATGCACCAAAAACAACTCAGACAAATACCATTAGTAGCAAGGTAATAATAAAAAGAATAAAAGGGTGGAAAGGTGAGAAATGGAAAGATTTGCTGGCAAACTTTTCGAAATAAAAATAAACTGAGATAACACTATTGCCGTCCCCGGCAACGGCGCCAAAAACTTGACGCACCCGAAACCTACACCTAGATTCCACCCGACGGTGTCACAGTCGCCAGGCGCAGTATGGCCCCTAGGTGTCAATTCCGGGCTCTATCCGCAAGCAGACGGTGTCAAATTATAGTATAAATGATGTCGAATGCCACAGGGACGGTGACAGTGTATTTAGGTTCTCAGCTTACTTTTATATCTCGAAGTGAGATAGCTGTCGGGTTGAAAGGATTGGTCGTGGTATTGTTGTTGATTCAATAATAAAATGAACTAGGGTATTAGGGATCTCCACTAAGACCGTCAGGAATCGATGTTGGAATAGGATCCTTACGTTGCATTAGGGTTAGGGGATTAATCTCTCAATTCGTACCACTCTCGTGGGTTAGAATCTCGAGGTATTTCGGTGGTTCTCGTTGACGCAATGGCAGTAGCCGTCAACGTAGCGATATAGTTCGTCGGTGGATCCCCTCAAGGCACGAGCCGGGCATGGTTACGAGCCTTGGTTGGATCCATCGATTTTCCTATTCGAATCCTAAGGATACCCCGTAAGCACATCAATTCCACAGACCGTGGGCATGATCTCAGTACGGGTTATCCTAGGGATTCAGTAAGATCGACTGAAATACTACAATTTATTCCCAATTCAACCTAGAGATCCAGATCTACATCTCTCCCCTAAAGTCTTAGGGCTAACCCATCAACCCTAGAGGAGAATACTCACTCATAGCGATTTTAACGAGTAAAAATACGATTTTTATGGGAGAAAACATCATAGAAAATTAATAGATAAAAGATTGAGAAGCTTACGTACCAAGGACGAAGAAAAGCAATAACTAAGAACAATCCAAAGAAAGCTCAAAAATCCCAGAATGCAATTTGAAATAGAACTCCAAAGATAATATGATAATCTCCAAGTAATTAGGTTTAGATCTAACAAGTTTTTTTCTAATCTCCTTTCTCCCAAAAATTAATTCAAAAACTACAATAGAATAAACTCTCCCCAAACGCAGCAGCCCAGATCCACGCTTCACTCCCCAAGCGCGCAACAGATGGCCACGCAAAATTTCCAAAATTAGCCTTCAGCGTCGTCGACCGAGTCAGTGACTCGGTCGAGCAGGATATTGCTCGGTTGGCTGCTCGGTCGAGCAGACAACTGACTCGGTCAAGCACGTCAGTAAGTTGCACCTCTCCAAAATATGCCCATCTGTCTGCTCGGTCCGAGTCAGCCTTGCTCGATCAAGCAGACAGCTGACTCGGTCACCAAAAGCTCTGCTCGGGCCATGTAGGAGGTTGATCGTGCTTCGAAGATAGAGGCTCCTCGACTGAGCACCATGGGTGCTCGGTCCGAGCAATCTGCATATCATCTCTCCTCCTTCATCTTGCATCTGCTCGACCGAGCAGCTGCTCTGCTCGGTCAAGTCGCCTGGGAAAATTTCTGTTGTAGCTCCTGCAACTTCTCCTCTCTCCTTGCTCCCTCCTCCACTCCTCCATGGCTCCCAAAACTCGGTGAACTCTTGTAGTGCGTCGCCAACGGGCTCCCTGGCATGTCAGATGCGTCCATATCCAAAATGGGTCCCGAATCGCTCCAAAATCCTTAAAAATCCATAAAACACTACGAAACTCGAATATAATGTTAAAGTTGCATTATAGTAGGAAAATACGGGATTTGGGTGCGAAAATGGCATGAAATGCATTGGCATGACGCTATGAAAAGATGTAAAATATGGAGACATCAAGTGTCAACCAGGAACTTGTCTACTTCTTCATGCACTGTGTAACGACTGCTTTTCATGTATCTGGATTTATTATAATATAATATATGTTTTGGTGGATTTTCTCCTCATGTGTGGTTTTCGTCTCCGTAGTTTTCATTTTCGATCGATTCGTCGTATTTTCTCGTTTCTTCCTTAGGATTGTCGATTTCGAAGTATGTCATTCGTGACGGACTTCATAACGGTCATATCTTACTATTAGATCAAGCCTAGGAGTCTTAGGAATCGATCCCGGGGCCCCGTGCTCCGTATCGGAACTTTTGGTGCTCATTAGCCGGTATAAGAAGGGGCACCGACCGACTAGATGACGATCCAGTCGGTCGGCAATCCTTCTTGGACCGACTAGTTAGCTTTCTAAATTGTTCAGGAGTTACTGTTTATCGTTAGTCGGTCTAAGAACGTTAGTTGACCGACTAGGTTGCAAACTAGTCGGTCGGCAATGCTTCTTTAACCGACTAACACATCATCTAATTTTGACACTAGTTACTGTTTACTCTTAGTCGGTCTAAGAACGTTCATCGACCGACTAGATGCTAAACTAGTCGGTCAGTATTTGTTCATGGACCGACTAATTCTAAATCCTATTTTCGTTCAGAAGTTACTATTTGCACTTAGTCGGGCTGCGTTGGTCGACCGACCGACTAGTTGCCAAACTAGTCGGTCAGTGGTTGCTCTTTGACCGACTAATCTGTGTTAAAACCCTAATTTCTGGGCAGCCGCCAGCCCATCCTATTTAAACCCAACCCAAACGTTTTCTTCTTCCTCCACACGACCCAAAACCCTAAAATCTTCCCCCTTGAGCCCCCATCTTCCTCCAAGCTCCATCCCTTCATTCCAAGCCCTAAATCCATCATCCAAACCATCCATCCACTCTATCTACCTCTCATCTTCCCCAAAATCTCACCAAATCCATCAAAATCCCCAAATCCCCCAAAACCCTAGTTTCTCCAAACTTCTCCAATCTTTTCCAGATCTGATCCTAGGGTTCCCCGGAGTGTTTCTTCCGCCTCCTCTCGGTAAGAAATCGATCTACCGTTGTTTTCATAACCTATTTATATTTTTATGAAACCCTAATAAAATTTCATGTTGTTTGATGAATGTTTCCCCATAACAGCGATTTTCCCCGTAGATTGGCATCCGTGTGACGAAGTGGTCGTCATCCCCGGTGCTAGGCAAGTGAAACTTGCCACTTAGGGTTTAGGCCATGTTTTAGGCCATTTGCTTGTTGTAGGCGTAAAAGAGGCTATGCGACGAAATGATACTCGCCTAGGCGCAAATTGGGAAACTAGCTTGACAACGAAGCTAGTTCCGACTTTTAGCATGTTGCACAATTACCATGTCATGTTTACTTTCCATTAACGGTACGCGAATATGTTCATGTCATTGCATTTCGCCTGTCACGTTTAATTTAATTAACGGTACGCAAATTAATTGTCATGTCATTGCATTCTTTAAGTGTTTCTGTGATTGCGTAGCTTCGCTACAATGCTTGTGTTCCTGGCTCGTGTTCCAGAAGCGGGCCATGTGTTGGTTGATAGCCAATGCCCGAATTGCGTGTTTCCAGCTAGGTGCGCCCCTACGCCAAATGTTTAAGAATGCGAGCTCATGTGCGGGGCAACCCCAGGCTCACTAGATGAGCTCCAGGTGCGGGGACCCTGGCTCCATTACGTGTGGGTATTGGGGATAAGAGTTAAGCAACCAATCAACTGGGAGTCTGCCCGATCAGCAACTGCAGTGGTAAGGCGTAAACTCTGGGTTTTGGGGTAGTTGTTAAGCGGCCAATCAGCGAATATGAAACCATTCAGCTGTAAGGCGTAAACATCTACAAAACAACGTGAATAGTGAATTGATTGAGATTGATAGTAGCGTGGCTACTCTTGTCTTGTCTTGTCTTGTCTCGTCCCGATGATTGTTCTCTTGTACAAATTGTCTTGCCATGTTTTAATTGTGCACTCATGTTATAACTGCCATGTCATGCATACTATAACTGCTAGGTTGCTAGATGCCTCACTTTCAGTTTCCTTGCCCAAGTCTTTTAGACTTGCTGACATGTGCCCCTTTACTCTTTTGGGTGACACATGTTAGATCCTGAGCCTGAGTACCTTGTTGAGGACGAGGTGTTTGCTGACGCCGAGCCCGAGCTTGTGTTTGACGGGGAGTACGTGGACACTGGGGACCAGTCCTAGTGTCTTCGTGTGTTTTACTTTTGTTAGACAGTTGTTTTGTTATCGGTGCGTAGCACCTATACTTTGTTGTTGTTGTTGCTTTTGTTGGCCTTGTTCTGGGCCTTTAGACTCTTCTCTGTTAGCCTGGTGGCTTTTCTGGATGTTGGACTTATTTTTCTTGTTGGACAAATTATGAGATGTGAGATTTTATTTCAGTCTCTCCTTGTGTTATTATTGTTGTTCCGTTGTGGTTACAGGGACCTGCTTATATTTTATTGACGCTTATCGGGTTTGGGGCTTCACAGCTCCACTCTCGTGCGGACCTTTTCACGTCTCGCCTCCATTTTAGGGAAGCGGGTCGTGACACACTGATTGGGTTTCCCTCATCTTTTTATCCATTGGGTCCGTGAATGTATCTCATTCCCCTCCTTCTTAGTTTTGGTCAATGGCTCTCTTGCGGGTTACTTCACTGGGAATAGGTGTATACACTAGGGGATCACATCTCTCCTTTTATATTCGTCATTGCTATGGAATTCTTCACTTTTCTCCTGGATTATGCTTGCATCTCCAAGGCCATCCACCCTCCAAGCAGGGGGGGGGGGGGGGGGGGGGGGTCCTTCCCACTACCTCTTCGCGGATGACGTTCTGGTGTTCTATTCAGGGGTCGTGAGATGAATAAGGGGAAAAGTAGAATCATGCTTAGCAAGGGTTGCTCCATGAAGGCTGAGCTGGCTAGTTTTCTGGGCATCCCCATTGACACTCCCCCAGTTAGATATCTGGGCTTTTCCCTCTCACCCACTACCCCTCAGCCAAGATGTATTTCGGCCTCGTGGAAAAGTGCAAGGCTAAGCTCTCCGGTTGGTCTTCTAGACTCCTCTCCATTGCTGGATGGATCGAGCTCGTCCGTACTATTATTCATGGTATGGTTTCCTATTGAATCCAACATTTTTCGTATCCCGGCATCCGTTCGGGCAGAGATTGACCATATGTGTAGAGACTTCATCGGGGGGGGGTCCAAACTTCACCTCTGGAAGTGGCGGGATATGTGTATGCCTAACGGCGAAGGGGGTATTGTCCTCCAAAACCTCCGTGATGTGGGCATGGTGGATGGAATTAAACTCCTTTGGCGCCTCCTGCACTCCTTCTCCCCTTGGGTTGTCTTCATGAGGATGTCTTACCTCCGGCATACCCCTCTCTTCCTCTATTAACCGTCTCTTATGGACTCTAGATCTTAAAAGCATGTGCTCCATGGGCGCGAGGCGGCCATGACTAGTCTTCATCGCTGGGCTAGCAATGGGCATACCACCTCCTTTTGGTTTGATCCTTGGCTCTCCTGTGGCCCTCTGGCGAGGCTATGCCCCATCCCCCTCTCAGTTGTATCCGTGCGAGCCGATGACGGTGCACCCCTACCCTAGGTCTTACGCTTTGGCACGGCGGTGCTGATTAGCGGTACAGTTGTGCATAGTGTATTCTAAATAAGGAATGTTTGTATCCGTAGAGAGGAACGTTGTTGTTGTTGGATGCCATAGATAAAACCTTGCGCTCTGATACCAATTGTAAGGACCATGTCTATGGGGAAAACACTAGAAGGTGGGTTGAATAGTGTTTATGCAAATTTAAAAGGAATTTATGCCAAATAAAATGCAATCCAACAAATAGTGCGGAATAGAAAAACGACCTAAAGAGAAACACACACAAACGCAGAGATGTTTCAAGGGTTCGAATTACCAAAGTCAACTCCCGACTTGTTCCCGGTAATCCTACGTCCCTACCACCCGGATACCACCGGATACTCAAGTTAGAACCCTAACTTGAGGTTTCCTTAAAGCCCACTTGTAGCAACCCTACAACTGCAATCGAATACAATCGATGTCCTAGACTCCCCCAACCAGGGAGCAAGCAAAAACCACTCTCACAACTGAGAGCACAATTCAAATACTGAAGGTTATGAAATCTGAAAGCAACACTTACAATCACCTATGCCTTGAAGTAGAACTTGAAGGAGGAGTGTGATGTGTGTTGAAGAACTCTCTTGAAAGAGAGGAGAAAGCCCTTTCTCTTTACTGCACCAATTGCCTAGAAGATCAATCTTTGGTGCTAGGTTGGAGAGCAAGAGAACAAGATTTGGAAATACTTAGGGCTTTGGATTTGAGAGCTTTGATCTTTGGAAATGAAAGCTTGAGAAATTTTAAGTGAATGAGTAACCTTCCAATGAAACAGTAGACGCTCTATTTATAATTTTCTCAAATCCACAAAACAGTTTAGGCAAAAACCCAATTGGAATCCGTGAGAAAAATCTCAACGGATATAATCTGAACTCGCGACAGTCGACTGTTGAACAATCTATAGTCGACTGTTGCACAGGCAGCAAGGGTAGGTGAGAATTCATAACGGTAACTTACCACGTGAACAGTCGACTGATGAAGCAAATACAGTCGTCTGTTTAAACAACAGGCGACAGTAATTTCTTCGACAGTCAACTGGCCGAGAGAAGAGTAAGTTAGACAAATACTGGAAATCTCACAAGATACAGGACTGACGACTGATTCAAGTAATATAGTCGACTGTAAATCAGAACAGGCGACTGTAAAACCTTAAACAGACGACTGTCAAAAGCAAGAGAAATTTCCAGAGAGCTGAGTCAAAGAAATGACTTACAGACAGGTGACTGTTGCAGCATAGACAGTCGACTGATCTAAAAGGCAGTCGACTGTAAATACATCATTAGTCGACTGGCCATAGAAGTCAGATCAAACAGAGTTTGGGCAAGGATAGACATACGACTGATTTACAATACAAGGTCGACTGTCACAAGGACATGCGCATGTGAATCGTTCAACAGAAGCCTGTGCGAAATAATCAGAGAAGTCCCAAAACTATATTGAAATAGTCTGTGCATAACAGGCGACTGTAGAACAAAACACAGTCGATTGTTTTTGAGACAGACGACTGTAAACTGTTCAGCAGTCGGCTGTTATAAACAATCCTAGTACAAACAAAAGAGAATTGAATTGGGATCAAAGGATAAATGGTCTAATGAAGTCCTATGACAGAATGTAGATGTGTGTGAGTGCTCCATCAAAGTTCTACTTCTAAGCTACATACTAGAAGAGATAAAAGAAAAATTACATTGACGAATAATCTCTTCTTTCCATCGTATGAGCTTGAAGTCTTTACGGAGCTTTAATCAACAATCTACGATCATCCAATTCATGTCATTTGCCTTCAATGACGCTGTGAGTCATCCATTGCAAGTTGATCTTCATAATAAGCTTAGGCAATGGATTAACTGCAAAATAGGGGATTAGTCACAAGTATTTATGTTTGCTCATCATTAACACCAAGTAGGGAGAAGTCCAATACTCAACATTCTCCCCCTTTTTGATGATGACAAACAAACATAAACAAAAAGATAAATAATTGTGCGCAATGAAAACTTACTCCCCCTACATAGATGCCAATCAAGTTAGTCAACAAATATTAGAGCATCTACATAACAATTGAAGCAAATAAGTGAGATATGAATGAATTCAATTCAAGAAATCTAGGAAATAAAATCCATATTCATTGTAATCTTACTCCCCCTGAACCTATGGCAACGTAAATTTTATATTCAAGCGTTAGAACATACTTAGCACATTTATGAATCTTGTATGTTTATTTCTCTCCCCCTATGGCATTATCCAAAAAGGTGGGAGCAAATAACAACAATAATAGTGCTAAATACGAACTAACAACAATCAAGGAGTATAAAGATATAGCGAATCAAAACTCATAAAATCACATCATATACACATGTGAGTAATGGAATTGAAGTCCAATATCAACATTTTAGATATACGAAATGAAAATAATTTCAAAAATTTCATCACATCAGAGATAGCATGAAATAACCAATATTGTCTCAAAAGCACATCAAAGAGAATATAGCATACATGGAGACAACATATCATTACATCACATAGATAAGATATACAGTATAGCATAGTGTGACACAAGATAAACAGCAAGATCATATATAGATATATAGAAAAAGAGTACATCAACGGATGGTCATCAACATGACCATCACAAAAAGATACATCATGATCAAGACAAAAAATACATCATCATGACGACATCGAAGTACATCACCATACATATATAAAAGAGTCACTGACAACATCATCCATCATACATCACAAAAAAACATATGAATCACTCAACCTAAACAAAAGCAGACCACGCAAAATAAGAACAAGGTCTTCAGGTGAGTGAACAGAACAGCAGCATCAGCCTCAGTCAATATGAATGACAGAGGGGTCCGACGGGCGACCAGAAGATCGAAACAAAAGCCGAGCAGAGCGACGAGTAGGAAAAACCGGAGTCTTCCTCTTAGAAGACGAAGCACAAACAATAGATGATTTAGCAGGAACATGAAGTGGAGTCTGGGCATCGGAGGTCTGAACCACATATGGTTTTGGCGTGAAGCCAGGAGGAGGAGAAACACAAGCAGGAGAAGTGTCCTCAGAGGTAGCAAACAAAGCCTGAAGCTCGGGAGGTAAGGAACAACCAAGATGCTTAAAAGAGATTAGCTGAAGCTTAAGCAAAAGCGAGAGCTTCTCATCTAGAGAAACGGAAAGAATTTCGAGAGTAGAGACATGAGCATCCAACTGACGAAGAAGAAACTCCATGGACCTAGAAGGATGCTCAGCAGGCTGAGAAGAGTGTTCAACAGCATGCACAGAGGGAATTGGGTCACCGACAGTGACAGGAAGAGGTTCTCCAGAAGATTGAGGCGATGAGGGAGTCGGATCAGGCTTCGATGAAGGAACGGGCTCATTGAGGAAATCGAGAGAGACATTAGAAAGAAATAATCGAAAAGAGCCATGGCCGAGCACGAAGCTAGGGCAAGACACAAAAGTGAACGAACCCTAACCGGAAAAATCACGAGATAGAAAGATTAGATCAAACCTAGTTGAGCGACGAAATGATGGCAACAACAGCATGAGATCGACGGCAACGACAAAGAGAAGCAGATCGACGGGTTTGGAGACGAGATTTAGCGGGAAGACGAACGGTCGAATCGCATGAGAGAGAGTCGACGTGGGGAAGTGATCACGCATTCTCAAATATAAAATTTGGGGAATGAATCTGAGCCGTTGGATCAAGGAATCGACGGCTCGGATCAAATCACTTGAACCGTCACAACAGAAGACAATCGACTGATGAACACATGTCAGTCGACTGGATGAAGTGATAATCGATAAAGCTCAGAAAGAGGGGCAGTCGACTGGCAAGTAACATGCAGTCGCCTGTCCATTGGACAGTCGACTGACATATACTCAACAGTCGGCTGGCCGAGAATTAATACAGTTCATCAAAAACGACAGAGAGTACAGTCGCCAGATGACTAAAATGCAGTCGCCTGTTAAACTAACAGTCGACTGTAAAACAGTCATCAGTCGGCTGTGCGAAAGATAGCAATTCTCAGACTAAGGAGATAGAGTAGGGCAGTCGACTGTCGAAGGAAAGACAGTCGTCTGTCCTGGTCCAAACGTGCACAGTGAGATAGAATTCCAGAGAATAAGAACACTCACCCTAGGACCTATACTCTAATCATAAATACATCGTAAAATCATGTAAAAACAATAAATCTATTGAAACACGAATCACTCCAATCAATCTCAAAACTCATGAAATCAATTAAGTCACAATTGCCTTTCTTAATCACATATATATAATAAAGCACATGAAGATAGGCAACAAAAAGATATGAGCTCAATAAGGAGTTATAACATGAAAGTTTGAGCTTCTAGATTTCAGATTCACCCATAATTCCCAATTCTCCACGCAACCTCACAAATGAATCTTCTTTAAGAGGTTTAGTGAAGATATCAGCAATTTGTTTTTGGGTTTCAGTGTACTCTAAGATGATGTCCTTCTTAGCTACATGATCATTTATAAAATGGTGTCTCACGTCTATGTGTTTGGTACGGGAGTGGTGTACCGTATTCTTGGAAAGACAAATAGCACTTTGATTATCAACCATGATAGGGCAAATATCACAATTGACACCATAGTCACTAAGAGTGTGTCTCATCCAAAGAACTTGTGCACATACAAAACCGCGGCAATATATTTCGCTTCAGTCATGAACAATGACACCGAATTCTGTTTCTTAGAAAACCAAGAAACTAAGGAATTTCCTAAGAAATGGCAAGTGCCACTAGTACTTTTCCTGTCGGACTTGCATCCGGTAAAGTCGGCATCACTATATGAGATTAACTCATATGTGCTAGACTTAGGGTAAAGTAACCCATAATCTAGAGATTGATTGAGATAACGAAATATTCGTTTAACTGCAATCAAGTGTGACTCCTTAGGTCTTGCTTGATATCTAGCACAAAGGCATACGGAAAACATGATATCGGGCCTACTAACGGTTAAGTAAAGTAAGCTACCGATCATACCTCGATATAGACGAACGTCTACATCTTTTCCGCTTTCATCCTTGTGTAGATGAGTAGTAGTACTCATGGGAGTCCTTTTGCTTGAAGACGATTCTATCCCGAATCGCTTAATAAGCTCCCCTGTGTACTTTGTTTGATGTATGAAAGTGCCATTCTCCATTTGTCGAATTTGCAATCCAAGGAAGTAGGTGAGCTCTCCCATGTGACTCATCTCAAACTCATCCTTCATAGACTTGGAAAATTCTTGACAAAGATTAAAGTTAGTAGAACCGAAAATAATATCGTCTACATAAACTTGAATCAAAAGAATGTCATTTTCATAATCTTTAATGTATAGTGTAGAATCAACTTCTCCCATTTTAAAACCTAAATTCAAAAGAAAGGTCTTAAGTCGATCATACCAAGCTCTAGGAGCTTGTCTCAACCCATACAACGCTTTCTTAAGTTTGAAACCATGGTTTGGAAATTTTTCATGAATAAAACCGGGAGGTTGAGAAACATAGACTTCTTCATTGACAAACCCATTTAAAAATGCACTTTTAACATCCATTTGAAATAATTTAAAATTCTTATGGGATGCAAAAGATAAAAGCAACCTAATAGCTTCTAATCTAGCTACGGGGGCAAAAGATTCTTCGAAATCAATACATTCCTCTTGCCGGTAGCCTTGAGCTACTAACCTTGCTTTGTTCCGTGTGATTACCTCGTTTTCATCCGTCTTGTTCTTGAAGATCCATTTGGTCCCAATGACTTGGTGACCACTTGAAAGAGGTACAAGTTCCCAAACTTCGTTTCTCTCGAATTGCATTAGTTCTTCTTCCATTGCCAATATCCAAGAGCTATCCTCACAAGCTTCTTGGATGTTCTTTGGCTCAATGGTAGATACAAATGTGAAATGAGAGAATTCTTCAATTCTTGATCTCGTTCGAACACTCACACCAATATCTCCAATAATTTGGTTATGGGGATGGTTGCGAACGGTCGGGTAAGCTTTGGGTATACCTGGATCACTAGGAACAACTTCAACAACTTCGTTAGAAGTGTTAGTCTCAATAATAGTATCATTAATCTTAACATTATTAAGAGAATCACAAAGAATATCTACATTATCATCATCAACATGAGGAAAATCAAAATCTTCATAAAAAGATACGTGAAGAGATTCCTCAATCGTTGAAGAGGTTTTGTTGTATATCCGGTAAGCTTTGCTACGTGTGGAATATCCCACAAAAATTCCTTCATCGGATCTTGGCTCGAATTTGTCTAAATTACCAAGTGCATTCTTTATAAAACATTTTGAACCAAAAACTCGAAAATATTTCACTTGAGGCTTTTTATCATAAAACAACTCAAAACAAGTTTTGTTTGTTCGGGGTCTCACTAGGATCCTATTGAGCACATAACATGCCGTGTGCACCGCTTCTGCCCAAAAATGTAGTCCTAAATGACTATCATGGAGCATAGTGTGAGCACACTCAATAAGAGTCCTATTTTTTCTTTCTACAACACCATTTTATGGTGGTGTACGAGGAAAGGTAAAGTTATGAGTTATCCCAGAGTCATCACAAAACTTAGTAAAAGACTCATTCTCAAATTCTCCTCCATGATCACTACGAATAGCAATAATGGTGGATCCTAAAAGATTCTGAATCTTCTTTGCAAATTTGGTAAACTCTTCATGAGCTTCATTCTTATTAGTTAAGAATGACACCTAAGTAAATCTAGAAAAGTCGTCAACGACAACTAGTCCATAATGAGAATTACCTAAAGAAGCGGTTCTAGTTGGCCCAAATAAATCTAGATGAAGAAGTTCTAGGGGCCTCTTAGAAGTAATCCCTTCTTTAAGCTTAAATGAAGATTTACTTAGTTTACCTCTTTGACATGAATCACAAAAGTTTTTCTTATTAAAAACAATCTTAGGA
Source organism: Scilla litardierei (assembly GCA_030789695.1). Lineage (NCBI taxonomy): Eukaryota > Viridiplantae > Streptophyta > Magnoliopsida > Asparagales > Asparagaceae > Scilla > Scilla litardierei. The sequence goes on along the minus strand of CM061139.1, from coordinate 97,645,763 downwards.
AAACCTTTGACTAGATCATGCTTAGCTAACTTATATAAGTGCTTGAAGTGAACATGACCAAAACGGCGATGCCATAATAGTTGTTCACTTGTGTTAGCACCTAAGCAATGTTCTACGGTTTTAGGTAAGCTCAAATAATAAATATTTTTACGCATAATACCAGAAAATAAAACATTTGAATCACAATCAACAATAGTACACAATCCTTCTCCAAAGTTAACCTTGTAACCTTTGTCATAAAGTTGACTAATGGAAATGAGATTGTGACATAAACCACTAACAAGATAAACATTAGTAATTAAAGGTTTGGAAGAATTACCAACGATACCTACTCCAATGATGGTTCCCTTTTGATTACCTCTAAAAGTGACCGTTGCACCATCCTTGATGCTAATCACTTCGAAGAGCAATGAGGGATCTCCCGTCATGTGTTTGGAGCAACCGCTATCAAGAATCCATCCTTTTCCTTTAGAGCTAATAAGACATTTATTGCTCTTCTTCTTTCTCTTGGGTACCTATATAATATGCCATAAGCTTATGGTACCCAATGGTTGTTGAGTCCAAGGGGATTAGCCCTTTGGAAGCCAAGTCCAAGTGGACTTCCGCTTCCCAACATAGTTACTATTTCTAATCACATCATGAAAGTAGGAATCAACATAAGCATTCCTAACATTTAGACTAGTGTTCTTAGGACCCCAAATAGTGTACATCTTGGGAGTCCTATTCCTAGTTGCATGCATATGTGTTGGATTTCTATGTGGTGCATGCTTCTTAGGAACATGATTTCTAGCATAGAGATGTGGTGGAGGATATGCATTGTACATTCTAAGATGATATGTATGCTTGGGAACATGCATATTATATGAAGCATATTGATCATGCATGACATGTGGAGGATGAGCATACATGAAAGAATGATGCGTATGTGCATACGGGTGTATAGGAGCACTTACATGAGTATTCATCATGTGTGGTTGTGTACGTGTCCGTGGGTGCGGAGCATAGAATGTGTCAAGATTATCCACTTGTGAAGTAGGATGTTTCCTACGTGGATGAGTGTTAGTGTTCATATAAGCATGGCCTTGTTTTTGGTTTCCACCCTTAGTGGGTTTCTTGCCAAAAGGAAGAGAAGGTGATGTGGTGACATTCTTAGTAGGATTACTACGTATAGTGTCTTTGACACCACTTGTGGATGCACCAGAGGAAGGCCTCACAAAATCTATAGTGACACCACTATAAGAGGTGCGAGCATTAGATGCATTTCGCTTTTACAAATCCAAGGCCAACACGATGTGTGGCCGGAAATTGGTTTGCAAGCAAATCATCCAATTGTCCTTTTCCCTTATTGAATCTCACAATACGGGAGGACATGAGCTCATATTTCTCCTTTAAAGAAGAAATATTGGTATCCAAGGTGGACACCCGTGCTTTGAGCTCGTGCACTTGGGTTTTAAGAGAATCATTCTCTAAACCCAATTGTGTGTGACGTGTAACTAGATCACTATTATCCTTAGGATGTGTTTGATCTAGTTGAGATTTGAGGGAATTCACCTCATCTCTCAATGTGACATTTTGAGAAGCTAAGTTTGCTTTCTCAAGAGTTAAAGTATCAACAATGGTGTCATTGTTGATAATGTATGGAATGGATGACTTGCTAACATTTGATTTCTTTAAGCTAGTGTATTTAAGCATTAAAGATTGGTATTTAGCAAATAGTTCTTCATTAACAATACGAAGTTCATCCATTGTTACCTCGGTGTCAACCGTGTCGAAATCACTCTCATCCGAGAGTGGATCTTCAAGTGCCATGAAACACATGTGGGCGCTCTCACCCTTCTCATCATCGGAATCGCTTGATGAGTCATCACTTAAGTCATCAAAGGTACCTACGAGTCCTTTCTTCTTGTCTCTCTTGTTCTTGTCAGACTTGTGGTACTTTGGTGCCTTCCACTTTTCTTTGTTGTTTAGCATTGGGCAATCTCTCTTGATGTGCCCTGGCTTATTACACTTATAACAAAGAGAGGAAGTAGCCTTAGTAGACTCAAAACGTTTGTTTGAGGGAAATTTAGCAACTTCTTCGCCATTTGGGCCATTTCACCCAAATCCATCTCGTTCTCGGATTCATCACTTTCGGAGGATGATGAATTGGCTTGAATGCCAAAGCTTTCTTCTTGGCCTCCGAGGGATTCATCATGGCTCGAATCTTCAATTGGTTATCCCGTCTTACTTCGTAAGACATAAGAGTCCCGATGAGATTCACCACGGTGTAGTTCTTCAAGTCATTGACCTCCTCGATGGCGATTGCTCTTCTTTCCCATTCGGAGGTCATCCCCATGATGATCTTCCTTACCTTTTCAGGTTCGGTGTAGATTTGGCCAAGGGCTTCCAATTCATTTGTGATGTCGGTAAAGCGTCCATACATCGACGCAATGCTCTCATTTTCCAGCATATAAAACAAGTCGAAGTTTTGTACGGCAACATTTAACTTTGGAAGCTTTACCTTATTTGTTCCCTCGTGGGTAACGATGAGATGGTTCCAAATTTGATATGCACTCTTACATGTGCATATCTTGTTGAACTCATTCGGGTTCAATGCACAATGAAGAGCGTTCATTGCTTTAGCGTTGTTAACTTCGACGGACTTCTCAGAAGTCGTCCATTTCTCGAAATCCTCTTCGGCGGGCTCGACGTACTCCTTGTGGAGAGTTATCCAAAGAGAAGCACTCCTAAGGAATGTCTCCATCCTACACTTCCAATAGCCAAAATTAGTACCATTGAAACGTGGAGGACGTACCGTAGATTGACCTTCAAAAAGTGTGGACGCTCCATCACGGTCGTTATTGTTGTACGTAGGCGGCGGCGGAACGTTGTTGTTGTTAGATGCCATAGATAAAACCTTGCCCTCTGATACCAATTGTAAGGACCCTGTCTATGGGGAAAACACTAGAAGGGGGGTTGAATAGTGTTTATGCAAATTTAAAAGGAATTTACGCCAAATAAAATGCAATCCAACAAATAGTGCGGAATAGAAAAATGACCCAAAGAGAAACACACACAAACGCAGAGATGTTTCAAGGGTTCAGATTACCCAAGTCAACTCCCGACTTGTTCCCGGTAATCCTACGTCACTATCACCCAGATACCACCGGATACTCAAGTTAGAACCCTAACTTGAGGTTTCCTTAAAGCCCACTTGTAGCAACCCTACAAGTGCCATCGAATACAATCGATGTCCTTGACTCCCACAACCGGGGAGCAAGCAAAAACCACTCTCATAACCGAGAGCACAATTCAAATACTGAAGGTTATGAAATCTGAAAGCAACACTTACAATCACCTATGCCTTGAAGTAGAACTTGAAGGAGGAGTGTGATGTGTGTTGAAGAACTCTCTTGAAAGAGAGGTGAAAGCCATTTCTCTTGACTGCACCAATTGCCTAGAAGATAATCTTTGGTTCTAGGTTGGAGAGCAAGAGAACAAGATTTGGAAATACTTAGGGTGTAACGGCCGCTTTCCGACCGTTCGTATTTTCTACGTGCACGTAGCTTTCGTGCACGTATTTTATTCGACTCTTTCTGGGTTTTGGTATATACGATGTGATATGCCGTTGTGACCGTATGGAAGTGTAGAATTTTATGGTAATTTTTGGGAACGTCATCTCTCGGCTCGTTTTCTCGCAAAACAGCTTTGAATGGAAGTGTATTTTGGTCTTTGGCACCAATACGTGGTTCCTGATTTTATGATAATTTTTGGTAGGTGTAACATGCGATCGGACATCTTAGCCCCGTACTTCTCGTCTCCACGATCGTCCCGGTATTTTCGGATTATTTTTCTGATGCCCGTAGTGGAAGTTATCCCCTAATCAATTTTCAACCGTTGATTAGCCTTTAATCTTTTTGAAATTTCAAATTTTAATCAAATCTCGAGAGAATCCCTCATACGTATCATGAGGGATTTCTTCTTCTATCCACACCCAAAACTACACCCCCTCCTCTCACACTCTCTATTTGACGTGCGTTTATATTTCATATATTCACGCACGTTTTCTTTTGTTTTTCTCCGTGTTTTCCGCCGTCTCTTATTCGTTTTCGTGTATTTTCCCGTTTTCTTTCACTTTTCTTTGTTTATCCATGATTGCAGGAGTTCGACCGCGTAGGGGACGTTTTACGATGATATCCCAAGTCCCCGGAGCAACGGGAGAAGTCACGCGTGATCCAGGGGGTCAAACGTCGAAGGATTCATCTTTCAGCCCCTCACCCGATCGGTTGGTCATCTCTAACTGATCGGGTGATGCACGCGTGCACCACCCGGTCTCTACCGCAGCTCACAAAGAAGTCACCCGACCGGTTCACAGACCGGTTCTGCGGGCGGCTGTTCTCTGTCTTTTCAAGCGGAATTCCAACCGATCGGGTGATTCTCACCCGATCGGTTCATCTGTAGCTGAGAAAGTCAGTTGAAGACACGGGGGTCGAACCCACCGGTTCGCCCGACTGCTCCAAGATCCAACCGGTCGCTCAAGAACTCACCCGATCGGTTCGTGAGATCGGGTGAAAACTCGCCGTTTTCTGTGATATATCTGTAACGGACCAACCGATCGGTTGACTTTTCAACCGATCGGTTGATCCGAAAATCTATATATATGACCCCTAGGGTTCAGAAACGGGAGAGTTGTATTTTTTTACTGTTTTATTTCCTTGTGACGGCTGTAATTATTACTCTTAAGTAAGTTTTCAGATCTTTCTAAATTTTTAGTATTGTCTTTATTGCTCCTTTACTTCCGCATTGCAATTGCTTGATTATGATTCTAACGGTTAAATTTCATTTAGATTGCTTTTTCATGAATTTTTGTGAGTAGTTCCCAAATCTGGGATTTTGGTGGAAACCCCTTCGGGGGCTCTTCCCGATGCGTCCATAGGGTTAGGAAATCGATAGGGAGTAGGAATCTAACGGTTACGCGGGGCGTTTCATTGTCATCGGCGGGAAAAAGACCGCCTTTGACCGTCGGGCCAAGGGGGAATAAACTTGGCGGTTGACTCCCTAGCCAAAGCTCACGCCTTTAGCGTAGACGCCGAATCCTAGCACGCGGGAGCGGCAGGATGAGACGTCGGGAGATATCGTTGCGGACTTAGTGCTCCCGGGATCGATCAGTGTTTATGGACACGGGAGTGCCCACTAATCGAATCCGGGAAGTCCGGTGTATCATCCTGGGCACCGACCGGAATATCGGGCCCATGGGACGCCGGTACCACTTTCAGAGGCAACGTCTCACCATTAGACCCTAATCCCGATCGCTATCCATACCCGTAGGCCGTATCGGCAAGAGTCTCTCGTCGGGTCGGAAACCAAAGTCCCGGGTTTACTTTCTTTTTGTCCATACGCTTTCATTTCTTTTCGTGACAACCAACCACCGATTCGGGCTAGCTCGCCCCTCGGGGTGATTTAGGTCCTACCTGACCCAAGCACAACCTCGCCTCCCTGAGTTCGATATTTCCGCACCACTTCACTAACCGTGAAACTTGCGGTAGACGATGTAATGCCCTACCAGCTACTGCACAAGTACTAGAGGGGGTGTGAATAGTACTTTAAAATAATAAGGCGTATAATTCCAAATTAAATTGCACACAACTACCAAATCAATTTGCGGAAGCTTAAATTGAATGACAACAATGAAATTAACAATGCTAACAAACGATGTTAATGGGTTCGGATCCACCCAAGTCTCCCCGACTTGTTCCCGGTGATCCTACGTCCCAACCACCCGGATCCCTTCCGGATACTTGAGTTAGAAACCCTAACTCAAGATTTCCACTATGAATATCTTGTGAAAAACCTTCACAAGATCAAATCATACATGCAATGGCAAAGTGAATCCCACAACCCGGGATCACAACCTTCTCTCACAACCGAGAGAATCACAAGCAATTAAATGAGTTTAATTGAAATAAATAATCTTACCACAAAATCCTATACCTTGAGTTTTTCTTACCCAAATGGTGAAATGAAGGATTTGAGGAAGATGAAGTCACCAAAACCTAGCACCAAGGAAATGACCAGCAATGGGTGCCTAGGGTTGAGTTGGAGACTTGGATCAAGCAATAGCTTGAAGAGCTCACCAAGAACAAGCTTCTCTCTAGATCTAGAAATGAGAGAGAATGGGTTTCTTGTGAGGAAGAGAGCTTTAGATTTGAGGGAGAATGGCTATCTCTTTTGATCTCAATGAATCTCTGAATGGAAGCTCTTACCTAGATAGAAATGACCTAGGTTCGTATTTATAGGAACCCAAAAACACAAGTTAGGTCATTCATCAACGGATAGAAATCTGTGTGAATTAGTCGGTCAAAGAACAATCACTGACCGACTAGTTCATCAACTAGTCGGTCAGCCAAACAACATGGACCGACTAAGAGTAGATCTGAGAAGAAAGAGAATTTCAGACCTAGAAATCTAGTCAGTCCAAGAAAACTTTCTGACCGACTAGTTTCACAACTAGTCGGTCAGTCAGTGAACGTAGACCGACTAAGAGGCAAAATAACTTAGTCTGAATGCAAAGTGACTTAGTCGGTCCAAGAACAAAAGTTGACCGACTAAATTGTCAACTAGTCGGTCACCAAACGTTCTTAGACCGACTAACGGTAAACAGTAGCTTAGGAGAATTTTAGAGTGAACAGTAAGTCACAACTAGTCGGTCAAAGAAGCATCACTGACCGACTAGTTCACAAACTAGTCGGTCGGTGAGTCAACGTAGACCGACTAACTGTAAACAGTAAAGTCCAAGAAATTAAGGAATCAAACTAGTCGGTCCAAGAATAGTTGCCGACCGACTAGATCACCATCTAGTCGGTCAGTACTTGTTCTTGTACCAACTAATATGCACAATGAAGTCCGAATCGAAGCGCGACGCTTCGAGGAAGTTAGAATGAACTTGTGCAAGGATCCTAGAGCTACGAAATGAGCGAAATGAAGATATAGATGTAAGATATACTCAAGGCTTAACATTCTATATATCGAAGCTAAAAGACTATAAATAAAACCTTAATAAACGGTCTTCGATAGCTTCGATTGAATCTTCATATTTTCCAAAGCGTCGCAAGAGCTTCAACGAAGCTTTAGGCATGAATATGAGCTTTGGAAAGTGTTGAGATGTCGCTTTGAATGTTCTCGTGAAATTGGCGACGATCTCCAATACTGCGCTCACAAATTGTTAGTTCATGAATTATTTATGTTTGCTCATCATCCAAAACCAAATCCGGGGAGTCCAATATTCAACATTCTCCCCCTTTTTGGTGATGACAAACCAACATAAATAATAATCAAAAATAATAATTCAAATGTAAATTACTTACTCCCCCTGCATTGATGACACGTTAATTCCAAAATGAATATATATGAATTGCATCAATCAGTTGAGTAAGATAAATAAAGAGAATCAATTTTCGGAATATCGGATTTTGAAAATCCTTATATGTATCTTAACTCCCCCTGAATCTAACATATCAAACTAGATTCTTGGAAATTGAGTTAAATTTTCATTTGCGCTATTTATTATCATTATCTCTCCCCCTTTGGCATAATCCCAAAAATGGGGGGCATACAACGACAACAATTAGGAAATGTAAAATCCAACATCGGGAGTCGTAGACAAAGGCAATGGACCAACTTGACACCAAGGTAAAAATTGTGGAAATCAAAACAAGGTGTGCCAAATTTTCCATTATATAAAAAAAATCAACAATAATCAAAATTATCAAAAATACCAAATGTTTATTCATTTCTTGAATAAAGAAACATACTCTTCAATATTCAATATTCTTGGTTAAATTTGTGCATGGAAAACAATTCTATACAATTATAGAATTTAAATCTATTTAACCAAGTTTGCATGTTACGAGTGACGAAATCACATTTCATATACATTCAACGAATATTAAAATGTGCACGACGAATTAAGATAAAGACAACGACGATGTATATATATAAATGATAACATCAAGAGTACATGCAAGAAGATATCAATACATCAAAATACAACATACCCATCAAGAAGAAATACATCATCATCATCCTCCTCATCAAAATAAATACTACAACAGCGACAACATCCAAAATACATCAAAACATCATAACCCTCATACTCAATCCTAACCCAAAATACTCTCGCAAAGATATATCATCCAAAGCGTATATGGAGAGTCCTCGGAACAACGATCACGAGGAGGAGGCTGGATCTGCAGCGTCCGTGGGTCCAGTCGACGGAGTGGACTCAGGATCTGCAGGGAGTAGAGGTGTCTCAACAGATGGAATCGTCGGGGCAGGAGTCGAGATCTCAGCAACATGCTCAACAGCAGCAAGGGTCTCGACAGCAGAAGTGTCAACTGGAATATCAGCAGGCTCAGCAACAGGGTCAGCAGCAGGCTCAGACGACTGAAGTGCTGAAGCAGAAGGCTCTGGAACACCGGAAGTGGTGCCAACACCAAGAGCAGAAGAGGTAGTACCAGCAGCAGCAGCAGTGGCCTCATCGCCACGGGAAAAAGAAGTGACAAGCTCGTCAAGCTCCTCATCGTCCATCTCCTCGGCCTCAGACACCGAAGGAGGAAGCTCAATCCCCATCATACGAGCCATACGGCAGACCACCTCCTCAGTACGAGCCAAACGGGCGTCGTGCTGACGAAGTAGGCGTACGACATCGTCCAATGTAGCAGGGGAAGAGGAGGCTGCAGCAGCTGACGGAGTAGACTGGGAAGCAGATGCGGTAGACCTCTGCACGTGACGAAGAGCCGCTAGAGATTTCTTCACGGCCGTCGCGTTCTGAGGCGTACCCAAGGGACGCTCATCGTCAGGAGGGAGGGGAACTCGAAAATGACGAAATACGAGGGTCAACAAGCAGGGGTATGGAATGTGCGCAGACTTATTGGTCTTGCGTATACACTCGAAAGAATCCATCTTATCGAGTATCACGCGAGCCTAATTTATCTCGCACCCCAAGAAAAGAGCGTATATGAGCTTCAAAAACGGCTGAGAGGGGAGTGAAGAGGATCCATACTTAGGGAGGAGACACGACTTCAAAATCAGGTTAAGAACCCACGCATTCGGCTTAAAAGATTTCGATGGAACACCAATGAATGAGGAGGGGATAACCTGGAAAATCTCAGAAAGAATAGACTGATCCAAGGAAGAAATGTCGTCTACGGAAATGTCCGAAGGGAGGAGGCCACACGACGAGCAACCAAGGATCTCCCCCAAGATTTCTGCCGTGAGAACTATAGGAGTTCCCAAGACAGTCGTCTCAATGGAGTGGCTGGCGTCGTACTGGCCTCGAATACGGTTGGCATAGAACAATTTCACGAGGCGAGGGTACGGTTTGGGATTGGCCTTGGGGTCGTATCGGAGATAATCTAGAAGGCCACTATAAGACAGAAGATCAGCAAGGCCGAGAAAATCAGAGAACTGAACGTAATGCTCTAACAACAGTGGACAGTGCTCTATACGGTTGTACGCTGTGAGACACTGAGGGTCATCGCGGCACAACGATATGTCTACACCGCCAACTGGCATAGGAGCTTTACCCTTGGCCTTACAGGTCTTCGGAGGTGGGGTAGGTTCCCTAGTAGGCTCATCCTCTGGGATAAATTCAGAGTCGGAATCGGGAGGAGTAGCCGGAGTGTGAAGAATAGGCTTTTTGGTCTTTGATTTACGGGGCTTGACTATGGCAGTCCTAGGCTTCTTAGGAGGAGGCGACGATGGAGAGGCTTGGGTAGACTTGGCACGACGCTTAGGCTTCGGGGGATTCCTAGGGTCGGAAGGCCCTACGGTCATAGGGGAGGCCCCGGAAGAGGCGATCGGAATGCGAGTCTTAGCCATAGTACTACGAGCACAATCAATCGAAGAAAATCACAAGCAACCTAGAGATCACAAGCTAACAACCCTAGAGATCAAGAAATTCGAAAATAAACCAAACCCTAGAATACCTAGGAGGAGAAATCGAACCCTAGGGCAAGAAATCGACCTAGGAGAGGGAGGGAGATACCTAGGGGGTTGAGTCGACGGCGGCGGACGGCGGCGATGGCCGGAGAAATGGCCGGAGACGACGAGAATGCGAAGGGGCTCGAACGGGGTTTGGGGGTTTTCGAGTGTGAGCTGGAGAGAAGACCGACTAATTAAGAAATTAGTCGAACGAAAAATGAGTATAAGTCGGTCTGGAATCAAAAAGACGTAACTGCCCTAACACACTTAGTCGGTCACAGTTCAAGCACTGACCGACTAGATTACTATCTAGTCGGTCGGTCAATGAGCTTGAACCGACTAAGTTGAAACAGAGGCACAGAGTGATTTTTAGGGCTAGATTTAGTCGGTCGCAGTATATTCACTGACCGACTAGTTTTCAATCTAGTCGGTCGGTAAGTGTACTGTGACCGACTAACGAAAGAAAATGATAGGAGATGGATATTTGCATGATCTAGTCGGTCTGAGTTCATTTGCTGACCGACTAGATGAGCATCTAGTCGGTTGATAAGTGTACTGAAACCGACTAGAAGAGTCCAAAAGTAGAAATTTGATTTCTCTTCACAAACCACTTGGATGAAACATCCTAACTCACTCATTAGTCATCTAAATTACCCCATAAAACGTCGAAATCTTAAATACGACATTGAAATACGAATTCGATCATAAATTCAAATAAATCACATAAAATTCCCAAAAATTCAATTAATCTAGCATGAATGAAATCTCACGAAATATATTAGCATGCAAGATGATTGAATTTAAATATGAATCCTATATCTCGGATTCACCCATAATCCCCAATTCTCGACGCAACCGCACAAAGGAGTCCTCCTTTAGGGGTTTCGTGAAAATATCGGCGATTTGCTTTTGGGTTTCAACGTACACTAATATGATGTCCTTTTTAGCAACATGATCATCTAAGAAATGGTGTCGGACATCTATGTGTTTCGATCGGGAATGGTGCACCGGATTCTTTGAAAGACAAATAGCACTTTGGTTATCCACCATGATAGGGCTAGTATCGCAATGAATACCAAAATCCTTCAATGTGTGTCTCATCCAAAGAACCTGGGCACAAGCGGCACCGGCGGCAATATATTCCGCCTCGGTGGTTGAAAGTGATACCGAATTTTGCTTCTTGGAAAACCAAGAGACAAGAGAATTTCCTAGAAAATGGCAAGTGCCACTAGTACTTTTCCTGTCGGATTTGCATCCCGCATAATCAGCGTCACTGTATGAGACTAACTCATACGTGCTAGATCTCGGATAAAGTAATCCAAAATCTAAAGTGTAACTTAAATAGCGAAAAATACGTTTTACCGCTACTAAGTGAGAATCCTTAGGTTGAGACTGATAACGAGCACATATACATACGGCAAACATAATATCGGGCCTACTCGCGGTAAGATAAAGTAAGCTACCTATCATACCTCGATATAGACGAATGTCTACATCTTTTCCGCCCGTATCTTTATCAAGATGCGTAGTCGTGCTCATTGGAGTCTTTTTCCCGGAGGCATTCTCCATTCCAAATCGCTTTAGCAACTCCACCGTGTACTTCGTTTGGTGGATGAAGATTGCATCGTTCAATTGGCGAATTTGGAGACCTAAGAAATATTTGAGTTCGCCCATGTGGCTCATCTCAAATTGTTCCTTCATCACATTAGAAAACTCTTCGCAAAGAGCAAAGTTAGTAGCACCGAAAATGATATCATCAACATAAATTTGAACTAATAATATATCATTATTCGCATGCTTAATAAAAAGTGTAGAATCGGCTTCGCCCATTTTAAAATTCAAATCCAAAAGAAAATTCTTTAGGCGATCATACCAAGCTCGAGGAGCTTGTCTCAAACCATAAAGATCTTTCTTTAGTTTAAAAACGTGATTTGGAAATTTTTCATTTATGAAGCCCGGAGGTTGAGAAACGTAAACTTCCTCAACGACATCTCCGTTTAAAAATGCACTTTTAACATCCATTTGAAATAATTTAAAATTCTTATGGCATGCAAAAGACAAAAGTAATCTAATTGATTCTAATCTAGCTACCGGAGCGAAAGATTCTTCGAAATCAATACCTTCCTCTTGTCGATAGCCTTGAGCTACTAACCGAGCTTTGTTCCGGACGACGACTTGGTTTTCGTCGGTTTTGTTCTTGAAGATCCACTTTGTCCCTATGACGGTGTGGTTCTTCGATGGCAAAGGAACAAGCTCCCATACTTCATTTCTTTCGAATTGAATGAGCTCCTCCTCCATGGCTAAGATCCAAGCGCTATCTTCGCATGCTTCATTAATATTCTTTGGCTATATTGATGAGGCAAAGGCACAATTTGCGAAGTGGTGGACTTGCGATCTCGTCTTGACACTATCATAGATATTGCCAATGACTTGCTCATGGGGATGGTCACGAACCGAATGAAGCCGTTTGGGAATACCTTGATCACTAGGAACATTCTCAACAACTTCATTAGTTGGGTTAGTCTCAATAGAATCAATAGAATCATTAGGCTTAGAATTATCAAATGAATCACATAAAACATCCATAGAATCATTATCATTTGAAATTCTAGTTGGAACAAATCCTTCATTAAATGAGACATGAAGCGACTCCTCAATCGTTGAGGTTCGTTTGTTGAATATCCGGTAGGCTTTGCTACGCGTAGAATATCCAACAAAAATCCCCTCATCGGATCTCGGATCGAATTTGTCCAAACTACCATATGTGTTCTTAATAAAACATTTCGAACCAAAAACACGAAAATGTTTAACTTGAGGCAACCTACCAAACAACAATTCATAACAAGTTTGTTTAGTGCCGGGCCTCAAAAGTATTCTATTAAACACATAGCAAGCGGTGTGTACCGCTTCCGCCCAAAATTGATGGCCAAGTTGGCTATCATCAAGCATAGTGCGAGCACACTCCACTAGCGTCCTATTCTTTCTCTCAACTACACCATTTTGAGGAGGTGCACGAGGGAAAGAGAAGGTGTGAGTAATACCAACTTCATCACAAAATGTCTCAAAAGACTCATTCTCAAATTCACCTCCATGATCACTACGAATAGTGACAATGGTGGTTCCTAAGAGATTTTGTACTTTCTTAACAAAAATTGTGAAGTTTTCAAAAGCTTCATTTTTATTACACAAAGAAAATACCCAAGTAAATCTTGAATAGTCATCTACGATGACAAGTCCATACCTTGCATTTCCTAAGGAAGCTACTCTAGTTGGCCCAAATAAATCTAGATGTAATAGCTCTAGTGGCCGTTTAGTAGAGATGCTTTTCTTAGGTTTAAATGAAGATTTAGGAAGCTTCCCGCGTTGACAACAATCACAAAAACTTTTCTTTTCAAAAACAAGCTTCGGAAAACCTTTAATAGAATTCAATTTTGAAAGCTTATATAGTGTTCCAAAGTTCACATGTCCAAAGCGTCGATGCCATAAGTGTTGTTCACTTGTGTTGGCAACGAGACATTGTTCATATGACTTAGGAAGATCCAAAATATAAATGTCTTTACGACGAGTTCCGGAAAATAATAATTTTTCATTATCCTTTCTTAAAATATGACACAATCCTTTCGCAAAGCTAACTTTGTAACCTTTGTCACAAAGTTGGCTTATTGAAATAAGATTGTGATTTAAACCACTAACAAGATAAACATCACTAATTAATGATTTAGAGGGGTTACCGACTTTACCAACACCTATGATGGTTCCGCTCTCGTTGCCTCCAAATACGACGCGGTTTCCATTCGCAATGGGAACCACTCCGGAGAGCAAACGAGCGTCACCCGTCATGTGTTTTGAACACCCGCTATCGAGTATCCAATTTCCTTTGGAGCTAAATTTAAATTTGTTGCTCCTTTTCTTTTTCTTTTCCTTGAGTACCTAAAGATAGACACTTTCATATCATGGTACCCAAGGTCATTGGGTCCAAGGGATTAGACCTTTGGAAGCCAAGTCCAAGTGGACTTAGACTTCCCCACATAATTCTTACTATGCACAACATCCGAAAAATAAGCATTCATATACATTTGTTTTTCGTCCATGCTTGTGTCCTTTGGGCTCCAAATAGTGAAAATTTTGGGAGCCGTCATCCTATTGGGTGCATGCATGCTACGTTGATTTCTACGTGATGCATGTTGTGGATAGGCATACGGGACATGATGGAATGGTGCACGAAGAGAATTATTCATATGATGAGGTGGGTGTACATATGCATGTGTGTGAACACGTGCGTGAGGGTGTCTCACTTGGTGTGCACGTGCCCGAGAATGTGTTGCATAAAAATCATCATATGTGTGAGCCGGTGGAGTAGGACGTGTGTTCCTACATGGCATGTTATTAGTGTACATGTAGGCATGCCCCTTCTTTGGAGGTCCACCCAAAGTGGGTTTCTTTCCGAAAGAGGGTGTGGACGAGGTGGAAGCACCATTGGTAGATGAACTACCAATAGAGTGTTTGCTCCCACTCGTTGAGGCTTCGGAAGTTGGCCTAACAAAAGTAGTGACCGACTTGGATGAATTTCCCATCATATACCCCAAGCCAATGTGGTGTTTGGCCGGAAGTAAATCTTTTAGGATATTATCCAAATGGCCCTTACCCTTGTTGAATTTGTTGATTCGGCCCAATGTGTCCTCATATTTCTCTTTGAGAGAACGCAAAGAAATATCCAAAGTGGATATTTGCGATGTGAGCACATGAACACGAGATTTAAGATTCTCGTTCTCAATACTCAAAGTCGAGTTTTGAGAAGTTAAATCCGCTATCTCATGTTCTTCCGCATCCTCAATGCTAACATGTTCAAGTTTAGATTTGAGATTCACAATCTCATTTCTTAACTCTTCAACAACGGTGTCGTTGTTGGTGATGATATTCTTAGGCGATGTTTGAATGCTAGGTAGGTCATCTTTTACCTTAGTATATCTATTTACTAACTTAGTGTATTTTGACCAAAGTTGAGAGTTAGCATTTCTAAGATCATCCATCGTTACCTCATCGCTTTCTTCATCACTATCATCGAAAGAGGAGGATCCTTGATCGTGCTCCTCTCTTGCCATGAAGCACATGTGTGCTTGCTCCACTTGCTCATCGTCCGACTCTCCGCTTGAGGAATCCTCGGAGTCGGTGAAGGTAGCTCCGACAAGTCCCTTCTTGTTTCCTTTCGTGTACTTCTTGGACTTGTCATACTTTGGCGCCTTCCACTTCTCCTTTTGCTTGTTTTGAGGACAATCCGCTTTGATGTGTCCTGGCTTATTGCATTTAAAGCACAAAGGTGGAGAGGCGTTAGTAGAACCAAATTTAGCTTTGTTCTTGAAGTTACCTTTTCGGAAGAAACGGTTGAACTTCTTGGCCATGAGTGCCATGGACTCCAAGTCCAACTCGTTTTCCGATTCTTCATCATCGGTAGAGGTGGATGAAGCCGCCTTGAATGCAATCGCCTTTTTCTTAGGCGCATCTAGGTTCAAATATGACTTCATCTTTTCTTGTAGCTTCACCTTGCTATCTTTGCGTACCTCGTATGACATCAAGGTACCCATTAGTTGAACTACGGTATATTTGTTCATGTCATTACCTTCCTCGATGGCGAAGGTACGTTTTTCCCAAGAAGAGGGAAGTCCTTCAATAAGCTTTAAGCACTTCTCCTTTTGAGTGTGGGTCTTGCCGAGGGCCTCTAACTCGTTTATTACGTCAACGAAACGAGCGTAATATTCTTTCATCTTCTCGCCCTGTTGCATATGAAACATTTCGTAATCTTTGGTTACGACTACGAGTTTAGAGTCTCTTACCCTACTCGTCCCTTCATGTAGAATGAGGAGGGAGTTCCAAATTTGATATGCACTCTTACATGTGCATATCTTATTGAAATCCTCGGGCTCCAATGCACATTGCAAGGCGTTCATTGCCTTGGCATTGCTTACCTCCGCGGCGACCTCCGCGGTAGTCCATTTCTCAAAATCTTCTTCTTCGGGTTCAATATACTCCTTCATCGTAGTTCTCCATAAAGATGCACTTCGGAGGAAGGTTTCCATCCGACACTTCCAGTACCCGTAGTTGGTACCGTTGAAGAATGGAGGCCTCGTAGAGGAATGTCCCTCCATCACCGAAGATGCTCCTTCACGGTTCCTGAAGGTGTCATAGTTGGAAGGTGGACGCACTGTCTTGTTGTCGTTAGCAGACATAGCTGAGTATCTGGCTCTGATACCAAATGTAATGCCCTACCAGCTACTGCACAAGTACTAGAGGGGGGGTGAATAGTACTTTAAAATAATAAGGCGTATAATTCCAAATTAAATTGCACACAACTACCAAATCAATTTGCGGAAGCTTAAATTGAATGACAACAATGAAATTAACAATGCTAACAAACGATGTTAATGGGTTCGGATCCACCCAAGTCTCCCCGACTTGTTCCCGGTGATCCTACGTCCCAACCACCCGGATCCCTTCCGGATACTTGAGTTAGAAACCCTAACTCAAGATTTCCACTATGAATATCTTGTGAAAAACCTTCACAAGATCAAAGCATACATGCAATGGCAAAGTGAATCCCACAACCCGGGATCACAACCTTCTCTCACAACCGAGAGAATCACAAGCAATTAAATGAGTTTAATTGAAATAAATAATCTTACCACAAAATCCTATACCTTGAGTTTTTCTTACCCAAATGGTGAAATGAAGGATTTGAGGAAGATGAAGTCACCAAAACCTAGCACCAAGGAAATGACCAGCAATGGGTGCCTAGGGTTGAGTTGGAGACTTGGATCAAGCAATAGCTTGAAGAGCTCACCAAGAACAAGCTTCTCTCTAGATCTAGAAATGAGAGAGAATGGGTTTCTTGTGAGGAAGAGAGCTTTAGATTTGAGGGAGAATGGCTATCTCTTTTGATCTCAATGAATCTCTGAATGGAAGCTCTTACCTAGATAGAAATGACCTAGGTTCGTATTTATAGGAACCCAAAAACACAAGTTAGGTCATTCATCAACGGATAGAAATCTGTGTGAATTAGTCGGTCAAAGAACAATCACTGACCGACTAGTTCATCAACTAGTCGGTCAGCCAAACAACGTGGACCGACTAAGAGTAGATCTGAGAAGAAAGAGAATTTCAGACCTAGAAATCTAGTCGGTCCAAGAACACTTTCTGACCGACTAGTTTCACAACTAGTCGGTCAGTCAGTGAACGTAGACCGACTAAGAGGCAAAATAACTTAGTCTGAATGCAAAGTTACTTAGTCGGTCCAAGAACAAAAGTTGACCGACTAAATTGTCAACTAGTCGGTCACCAAACGTTCTTAGACCGACTAACGGTAAACAGTAGCTTAGGAGAATTTTAGAGTGAACAGTAAGTCACAACTAGTCGGTCAAAGAAGCATCACTGACCGACTAGTTCACAAACTAGTCGATCGGTGAGTCAACGTAGACCGACTAACTGTAAACAGTAAAGTCCAAGAAATTAAGGAATCAAACTAGTCGGTCCAAGAACAGTTGCCGACCGACTAGATCACCATCTAGTCGGTCAGTACTTGTTCTTGTACCAACTAATATGCACAATGAAGTCCGAATCGAAGCGCGACGCTTCGAGGAAGTTAGAATGAACTTGTGCAAGGATCCTAGAGCTACGAAATGAGCGAAATGAAGATATAGATGTAAGATATACTCAAGGCTTAACATTCTATATATCGAAGCTAAAAGACTATAAATAAAACCTTAATAAACGGTCTTCGATAGCTTCGATTGAATCTTCATATTTTCCAAAGCGTCGCAAGAGCTTCAACGAAGCTTTAGGCATGAATATGAGCTTTGGAAAGTGTTGAGATGTCGCTTTGAATGTTCTCGTGAAATTGGCGACGATCTCCAATACTGCGCTCACAAATTGTTAGTTCATGAATTATTTATGTTTGCTCATCATCCAAAACCAAATCCGGGGAGTCCAATATTCAACAGACGACACCGCCGCCGCGGCACACGCAGCGGGGGCCGGTCAAGTTTATGGCGCCGTTGCCGGGGAGGCAACGTGCTTGATATTTTAGGATCTTGAGAACCCTCGTGTCTAGCTCATATCCCTACCTCGCGATAATTTTCGCATTCTCCTTTTTCTTTTTTCTTTTTTCTTTCTTATTTTTATTTCTTATTTTATCTGTTTCTTTCCCACTTGTCGCTTCACGGGTGTTTGTTGTTTTTCATGCGCAGGAGTTCAAGGAGTCTTGACGACTTGATCCCCCTCGATCCAGAGATTAACGCCACCCTTAGGAGCTTGGCCGCCGAGAAGCGGAGAAGGGAAGATCCCGAATCCATGGAGGAGAACACCCCACCTCAAAAGTCCCTGCTGGAATACTCGATGCCATCCATCGAGTCGACTTCCGCCATCAGATCTCCAGCTATTGCGGCCCAAAGCTTTGAGCTGAAGCCGTCCCTAGTGACATGGATCTAGCAGGATCAGTTTGCGGGTGCACCCATGGAAAGCCCGATCGAGCACCTGGACTCCTTCTTGGAGAAGTGTGACACCTTTAGGATTAATGGTGTCACGACAGAGGCTATCCGTCTGAAGCTGTTCCCCTTCTCTTTGCGAGACAAGGCAAAGCAATGGTTAAGGGGGAAGGACCCCAACACTTTCAACACCTGGGAGAAGCTCTCCAACGCTTTTCTTACAAAGTTCTTTCCTCCGGGGAAGACCATGAAGTTGAGGAGCGAGATCTCCTCCTTCTCCCAGGCCAGCCACGAGTCCTTGCATGAAGCTTGGACGAGATATAAAGAGATGCAAAGAAGATGCCCTAACCATGAGCTTCCGAAATGGCAGATTATTAATCTGTTTTACAATGGGTTGAGGGATGACCTGAAATCTTCCATGGATGCCGCGGCTGGGGGTTCCTTCATGTCTAGAAGCGAGGAGGATGCCGGACTTATTCTTGAAAACATGGCATCGAACAATGAGCGGTGGTGTGACGAGAGATCCACGCCAAGGTCTGGGGGTATACACAGAGTCGATGACGTCGACAAATTATCAAGCAAGTTCGACTTGCTTTCGACCCAGATCTCCGCACTAATGGTTGGAACCGGTGGGGCCGATACACAGCAGATTTCGGCGGTAGAGTCCGGATTCTTCGGGGAATTCGACGGTGGTGACATCTCGCCACCGTTGGATCAGGCGAGCGCACTGTTTTACAATCCTACGGGAAATGCGCCGTATCCACCAAGAACCAATTCCAACCCGGCCTACTCTCTGAACAACCGGAACCACCCGAATTTCGGTTACCGGCCACCATTTCAGCCCTCGCCGCCTCAGCAGCCGCAGCAACAAGCATACCAGCCGGCTAGGCCACAGCAGCAACAGTATCAGCAGCAACCATCTCAGCAACAATCTTATGCCCCCAGGAATCAGCAGCCGTTCCAGCAGCAGCAGCAGTTTGGCCAACAAAGGGCCGTCTCTCCGGTTGAGTCTCTCTTGACTCAATACATTACCAATCAGGAGAGGATCAACCAGAAGCTGGAAATGGGTCAGCGGACCCTCACGGACCAAGTAACCCAGCTGGGGTTACAAGTGGCGAACCTTGCGAGGTCACAGAATCAATTACCGCCACAACCGGAGGTGAACCCGAGGGGAGCGGCCCAGACATCGGCACTCGTGCACGAGCACGTGAACGTGTCCGCTATCGTTCTGAGAAGCGGGACACAAATCCCTTCAAGAGTGCCCCCTAGCAACCCGGAAGCACCATTGGTCGTTGAGAAATCGATCGAAAAATCAAGCGACGCCGGTGCTTCGTCATCAAATCATGTGGCTCCGGAGGGAGTCTCTGAAGAAGAGAAGGAGAAGGAGGAAGAAAGCGCGAGAGCGTATAAACCCGTTGTGCCATTTCCACAACGGTTGGCTCAGGCAAAGATTGATGAGAAATATGGCAAGTTCTTCGCCATGGTCAAAGACCTGAGCCTGCAGATCCCCTTCCTGGAAGCAATAGAAACGATCCCCTCTTATGCAAAATTCTTGAAAGATTTGGTGACGAGAGGGTCCAGAAAAGAGAAAGTAGTCCTGACGGCGGAGTGTAGCGCTCTTATCCAGAGGGCAAATCCGCCGAAACTTAAAGACCCGGGGAGCTTTTCCATTCCTTGCACGATTGGGGCAGTGAAGATTCACCGTGCACTCGTCGATCTTGGAGCGAGTGTTAGTTTAATGCCCTTGTCGATGTACAGAAGGATAGGGATGGGTGATTTGGAACCCACCGGGATGTCGCTACAACTAGCTGACCGGTCAGTGAAATATCCGGTAGGAGTTGTGGATGACTTGCCTGTGAATGTGAGAGGGGTGCATGTGCCCGTGGACTTTGTAGTCATGGACATGCCCGAAGATGCACACACCCCCATTATCCTGGGACGGCCCTTCATGGCCACTGCTGGCGTTCTCATAGATGTGAAGAACGGAAAACTCTCTTTGAACGTCAGCGGAGAGAAAGTTGAGTTTGACCTGGGATTATCTATGAAGCACCCCGACCCACCTGATGACCCTGGATGCAATTTGCTGGAGATAGAGGAAGAAAAAGCTGTAGAGGAGAACTCCTGGGAGATTCTCCTGAGAAACCCCCCCCCCGATAACTTGGGGGATTTAGAAGATGAAGAAGGGCCCGAAGACAAAGAAGCTGCTGGAAAATCAAGTGCAGCGAGAACGACCCCTCCCGGGTTCCCCAAGGATCCTCCTGTGAGGAGAACGGGGAAAGAGCACACGGACCTCACTAAAGACGAGGTCCGGATCCTGAAAAAGATGGCGGGAAGCGCCAACACCAAGGAAAAGCCCCCGGATCCCAAGAACAAAGGAGGGGTGGTCGAGCAAGTATTTTTCCAGCCGCTTACTACTCCAAGCGCCTTCAGCTCCAGCGAGGAAGAGATGCCGAAATTTGGGCATCACCCGTATAAGCCACCATGAGCATCTCTTGCGGGCGTCGAGCCAACGACGTTAAACAAGTGCGCTTCATGGGAGGCAACCCATGTTCTAAACTTTTTCTCGAATTTTTAGCGTTAATTTTTACTTTATTTTTATCTATTTTTATAAATAAAATCAGCCGCGAGAACATCCGTTGGGGGACTTAATCAATTCTCTTGGTTTTTGCAGGAAACAAGCCTCAACCGATCGGGTGACGACTCACCCGATCGGTTGGGACGTATCAGATACATGCCGAGATCTGTCCCCATATGACCCGATCGGTTGAGTAATGAAGAGCCCGGGTGGCAGACCGGGTGAGCTGGGGAGAACTCTCGGAAAATTTTGGGGAATATCAACCGATCGGTTGAGTTTGGGCGCGATCGGTTGACCTGACCGGGTGAGAAGCCCTAAGTTCTCGAGAAATTCAGTGGAGCGGCCAACCGATCGGTTGATAAGTCAACCGATCGGTTCGCCTGTAGCATTTCTTCGGCAAAATTTTCGACCTAACAGTCAACCGACCGGTTGATAAGTCAACCAATCGGTTTGACTTAAAATCTATATAAACCCCCCCCCCGACACCCGCTCGTTTCCATCTCGCCCGATCGCCAAAAATCCCCAAGTTCGCCGTCGTTTCGCCTTCCCCTCTTCACCAACAACCGATCTTCACTCCCCCATACCCTCTACTCCTCCATTATTCCTCTCTCCACCTCCTTCATCAACCCCCCCATCATCTTCACCCTCACCCGCTTTTTCATCTCGAGTTTGACCTAGTTTTCCCAAACCACTCCCATTTCGAAAATTATTGCCGAGGAAGTTTGCCGCGGCTCCACGCTACTCTCGCTGAACAGTGTGAGGCACCAACGAGCAAGCTCCATCACTCCGCTTGGGTAAACTCGCTCCTATTCTTATTTTATATATTTGCCCTGTTTATTGTGCTTGCTTGTTGGCTTGTGTTAGTGTGCATCCACGATTTTTGCACCAATTCTTGCTCATACACACACACATGGCTAAAGATAAGGATAAGGGAAAAGGAATCATGAGGGAAGAGGAGCCGTCTCGAAAGAGACGAAAACAAACGCGCCCTCCTTCCCGTACACGAGCACTTACACTGGGCCCTCCTCCACCTATTATCCCCCCTGTGGACCCAATGTTGGGCCCGCATGGGTATATCTTCCGGGACCAGGAGCACAAAGATTTTTACCGTAGGCTTGATGCTCGAGGGCATCTTTCTACTAAGTTCCCGCATGCACAAACACTTCTTGATCTCGGTGTCTTCGCCGAGATCGAATTTCTTTTCGGCAACTTAGGATGGTTAGCCTTCCTTAATGCATCCGCCATTTCTTACCCGGCACTCACACTCGAATTCCTTTCCACACTTGTTTTAGAGTCCGGGTCGATCGTTAGATTCCGGGTGCGTAACCGTAGTGTCACCACAACCCTGAATACGATTAATGATATATTTGGTTTCCCCATTCTCGGGGATGATTCTATCCGACACCACGGGTACACGCCCGAATTTAATGTCGATCAATTCTGGTTCCTCCTCACTTTAATCCGTGATTACCGCCGAGGTCGAGCCAAGGCCTCCTCCATCATTCATCCCGTCTTTCGTCTAGCCCACAGGATCATTTCTTCCACATTCTTTCCTAGGGACGAGTCAGGCACTGTGACTATTCCCGATCTTTTTATCCTTTGGGCCATGACTTTTCCTTATGTCCGGGATGATAATGGAGTTAGCTTCAGGGCCCCTACCGTCCCCATTCATGGCGGCGATTGGCTTGTTTACAAGCTACTCGAGA
This sequence comes from Scilla litardierei, assembly GCA_030789695.1. Taxonomy (NCBI): domain Eukaryota; kingdom Viridiplantae; phylum Streptophyta; class Magnoliopsida; order Asparagales; family Asparagaceae; genus Scilla; species Scilla litardierei. The sequence continues at coordinate 97,623,048 of CM061139.1, read as the reverse complement.
TTAGCCGGGCCGGTAAGGGAAAGTTTTGTTGTGGGGGCATCATCACTATCATATGCTCTTACCCCCAATTCAATATCCCCATCCCCAATAATCTTCATGTTGCCGCAGGACCATCACGTCTTGATATTGACGTCCTGCGGCACATTCACATGATTAAACCCTACTCTGCTGGCCGCTACATCTTCAACTATGGCCACCCCCCAGCCCCTTACACCATTCTACCCAACCCTGCCCGCATGGCCGTTCCTCTCGTGGGAGATTGGACTTTCCCACCTGATCCCGACTTCTTTGCGGGGTTGAATCTTCCTTTTCTCCCCGCAGGCGCACGCAGATCACCGTCCCCTGCCGCCCACTTAGGCGAGCAGGATATCCCTGCGTCTGCGGGAGATTTTGGGGCTGGCCCGAGTCGTCCTGTTTCTGCTCCGGGACCGATCACATCTGAGCACCTCCTTGCGGCCATCTCTGGCCTTGTCTCCTGTGCCGGCATGACCACTGCCGCCGGCACCTCTTCGACCTTACCTGGCGGCACCACTTCTGCCTCGCGTCAGTCCACGTCTTTCGGTCGCCGTCAGGTATCTGCCCGTCTGGGGCTTGAGAGGGAGGTCGCTGCTCTTCGTGAGCTCGCCATGTCCTCTGTTTCCTCGGACCCATCACCATCCTCCTTTCTTACTCACCCACGTTTCCTCGCACTTGAGAGGAACGTGGCCGCCATTCTCCGCCTTCTTACTCATATCCATGGACCACCTCCACCTTCACCACCCAGGCGATCTTCTCCTCCACCCACACACACCTCTCCACATCCATCACCACCCTCACCACATTCTTCTCCTTCCTCTTCACACCCCATCCCGGCTTCCACTTCATCCCTCCCGACCACTTCCACCGCACCCACGCTACATCCCTCCTCCTCCGTCACTCCATACGTGCGCCGGAGGAAATTGCCGGTGCGTTCCAGATCCCTCCCACCACACCCCACTACCGTCACCACCGCATCTACTTCCTCCACTTCTATTCCTCTCACCACCGCCTTGATCGTCTCCCTCCCCCGACCACCCACCACCACCGACACTCCTCCCATTGTTCACACCACCACTGCCCCCACTCCTTCGCCTCTTTCCCCACTTCTCAGCACACCCCTAGCCTCCCCCGACCACCCATCCCCTCCCTCTTCTGAGGAGGACGAGGACTGAGCTCCTCCTGCTTTCTTGATTTACCTTTTTTTTTACTCCCCCATGCACATCTCTGCATTTCATTGATCACATCATTTCGCTAGCACTTTCTGGTCTAGCTTGGGGGAAGTCTATTTTGGTGTCCTGTCGTGTTTTGTTTGTTTTTCTCATTTTTGTGTGTGAGATTGTCGTGTCGAGTGATTTTATTTTATTTTTATTTTTATTTCTTATTTTCGTATTGTTTGATTTTGACTTTCATTTTCCTTTATTTTTCAGTTTTCTCTATGTGTTTTCCTCGTTTTCATCTCTTTTTGTGTCAGTGTGTACCACCCCCATTTTCATTGCCCTCCCGTGCTCACTCATATTGCATTGAGGGCAATGCAAACTTCAGCTTGGGGGAGTCGCACTGTGTGCGTCATTTGTGTTGTTTTTTCGTATTTTTCGTGTCGTTTTCATCGTGTTTTTATTTTTTCTTCTTTTTTTTCTTCTTTCTTCAGCTCTTTCTCCTAGAAATGAATCCTATGATGAATCGCCACAAAATCACACACACCTAGCATTGCATCGCTGATCACACTCACTAACCCTAGGATTTCGAGTCCTCTTGCATTTCACGCATCGCAGGTCCACTTAGCTTTTTGTGAGTCGTGTGTCGTGACTAGCATTTGGTGTGCTTCTGCCTTGTGATTTTACTTTATATACCTGTCCAGGAATGACCCCTAGATTGTCATGCTCCGATTTGAATATGCGGTATATGTTTCCATTATTCGCATGCTATATATATTTATATCATATACTTCAATTCACATGCGTCGGGATTCCACAACTAAGGACTAGGATAACCCATTTGGCCTACGCTCTATTTAGCGAGAATAGTTTCCTTTGCCCAAGTGTTTAGATTTCGACTTCTTTTTTGTTTTACTTGGTGCAAATCCCCTCATCGTGTACCGTTCTCCCACTTGGGAGAGTACACATGTATATACCCCAATATCCAAAAATCCAAAAAGAAAAGAGAGAAAAGAAAAGAAAAACCCAAAAAGAAAAGAAAAGAAAAATCTCGTATAACCCAAAATCCAAAAAAATACAAATACCCAAAACCCAAAAAAAATTCCCGTGTGAATATTTTTCATACTTGCCAAGAATAAAGGGAAGGCGAGAATTTGCACCGAGTGTTCTTCTCCACATCATCTCAACCCCCGTCGTTATCAAAAACACTTGGCTTAGGAACTTTTTAGCTAGTATCTAGGCTATAGTGGCGTGATTTCCTTAACCCTAGTTGTGGAGTCCCCGATGCATGATACGTTTCTATTCTAACTCTTCTCATGCATGCTTGAACTTATATTCACCGCTTATTTCAATTCGGATCGATATTTTGGGTCATATCTTGGATTTGTGTATATCGAGCATCACAGCACATCGTAGAAAGCATCACCGTTTGCTAGCACACGACGACGCTCACTCGCGCTTCACCGCGTGGACCCACGACACTTATTTGGACTCGTTTTTCTAGGTTTAGTGGTGTGGTTTGGCGTTCGCTTGCTTTGTGTGGCGTTTCTGATTTTGGTGGCTCTGATGGACGATCTAGGGTTTAGAGTTTTCTTTTTTCTTTCTTCCGAGCTCCTACTCTCACTCGTCTTCCTCGAGGACGAGGAAGAGTTCAGCTTGGGGGATTTTGATGTGCGTTTATATTTCATATATTCACGCACGTTTTCTTTTGTTTTTCTCCGTGTTTTCCACCGTCTCTTATTCGTTTTCGTGTATTTTCCCGTTTTCTTTCACTTTTCTTTGTTTATCCATGATTGCAGGAGTTCGACCGCGTAGGGGACGTTTTACGATGATATCCCAAGTCCCCGGAGCAACGGGAGAAGTCACGCGTGATCCAGGGGGTCAAACGTCGAAGGATTCATCTTTCATCCCCTCACCCGATCGGTTGGTCATCTCCAACCGATCGGGTGATGCACGCGTGCACCACCCGGTCTCTACCGCAGCTCACAAAGAAGTCACCCGACCGGTTCACAGACCGGTTCTGCGGGCGGCTGTTCTCTGTCTTTTCAAGCGGAATTCCAACCGATCGGGTGATTCTCACCCGATCGGTTCATCTGTAGCTGAGAAAGTCAGTTGAAGACACGGGGGTCGAACCGACCGGTTCGCCCGACTGCTCCAAGATCCAACCGGTCGCTCAAGAACTCACCCGATCGGTTCGTGAGATCGGGTGAAAACTCGCCGTTTTCTGTGATATATCTGTAACGGACCAACAGATCGGTTAACTTTTCAACCGATCGGTTGATCCGAAAATCTATATATAGGACCCCTAGGGTTCAGAAACGGGAGAGTTGTATTTTTTTACTGTTTTATTTCCTTGTGACGGCTGTAATTATTACTCTTAAGTAAGTTTTCAGATCTTTCTAAATTTTTAGTATTGTCTTTATTGCTCCTTTACTTCCGCATTGCAATTGCTTGATTATGATTCTAACGGTTAAATTTCATTTAGATTGCTTTTTCATGAATTTTTGTGAGTAGTTCCCAAATCTGGGATTTTGGTGGAAACCCCTTCGGGGGCTCTTCCCGATGCGTCCATAGGGTTAGGAAATCGATAGGGAGTAGGAATCTAACGGTTACGCGGGGCGTTTCATTGTCATCGGCGGGAAAAAGACCGCCTTTGACCGTCGGGCCAAGGGGGAATAAACTTGGCGGTTGACTCCCTAGCCAAAGCTCACGCCTTTAGCGTAGACGCCGAATCCTAGCACGCGGGAGCGGCAGGATGAGACGTCGGGAGATATCGTTGCGGACTTAGTGCTCCCGGGTTCGATCAGTGTTTATGGACACGGGAGTGCCCACTGATCGAATCCGGGAAGTCCGGTGTATCATCTTGGGCACCGACCGGAATATCGGGCCCATGGGACGCCGGTACCACTTTCAGAGGCAACGTCTCACCATTAGACCCTAATCCCGATCGCTATCCATACCCGTAGGCCGTATCGGCGAGAGTCTCTCGTCGGGTCGGAAACCAAAGTCCCGGGTTTACTTTCTTTTTGTCCATATGCTTTCATTTCTTTTCGTGACAACCAACCACCGATTCGGGCTAGCTCACCCCTCGGGGTGATTTAGGTCCTACCTGACCCAAGCACAACCTCGCCTCCCTGAGTTCGATATTCCCGCACCACTTCACTAACCGTGAAACTTGCGGTAGACGACACCGCCGCCGCGGCACACGCAGCGGGGGCCGGTCAAGTTTATGTCTATTCTAGTCATCCCTAATTATACCCTCTTTCATATGCATTTAGCAACTTCTCTCTTTAAAAAAAACTAAACCCATTTCATACCCTAGCCATTCACGCATGAGAACCAGGCCGCCACTTCTTCTTCATTTTCTTGCACCACCCTCTCGCCTCCGGCAGCCCCCAAGCCCCCACCACCGGCCACCATCTTCTCCTCCTCCTTCTCCTCCATCTCCACCTCCCAAAAGCTCTCAAAAACTCCATTAAACCCAAGTTTTTGGCCAAAAAACTGTGCACAGAACTCATCGCCGGAAAACGGCCGCCACCGCCGCTCCGGCCACCCCATCCGGCGACCACCACTCCTGATCAACTCCTCTCTGACCCCCCGAGCATCTCCAACTCCCATTACCCTTTTTCCACGTCTCGATCTCCTCGAAAACCCCGTGGAACTCAGATCTAGCCACAGTTTTATAGATCTGCGCCACCTCCGGGAAAACTCACGCCCACGAGCCATCCGGCCACCTACAACGACCACCCTACTGCCGTTGGATTACTATCGAACCCCTCTACCAATTGCAACTTCCCTCATACTCATAGCCCACCTGTAGCTCCCGGAATCCTCGTCGGAACATGCCATATCGGCTGTTTTTCACAGATCTGGAAGCTGAACTTCGACGCCCGCGCACGATCATCTCCGACCACCCCTGGCGACAACTCCACTGCCGTTGGCTTCGTCTTGAAGTCCTTAACCTTCTGTAACTTTCCGTTTTCGCTGTTCGTTGCTGGAATTCCTCTGAGATGCGCGACAACGAACGTTGCGTGAATCTGTCCTCTCCGGCTTCTCACGGCCACCCATCGCCGTACGCTCACACCGTTGGCCATCCACCGGGCAGAGCATCTTCCTCTGGTCCTACCTCATCTACCGACAGCCCCTTGGACCCTCGAAATACACGTACATCACCGTGCACATGTGTTTTTACCCGACGTCGCCGTCGTCGTGAAGATCCGTTGCGCTACCCGCAACGGGAAGGAGATCGCTGATTAGCTCGCTGATTTCACATCACTACCCCGCTATCCAGAGGTACCTCGCTGTGCTATCCGCGGCCGAGGAGTTCCAGACGACGCCGACGTTTCGCCGTTCAGACCCGACTTCCGCTTGTTGGACGGCATCACGAGGTTGGTTTCCCTAACGAGTAGTAAAACCCACACCGTAGCTAACCAAAACCTAAACTAAAAGTCGGACAACTATAACTAAATTTACTTTTCCGCACTAGTAAAACGATGTCACTGTAGAAATCGACCGTCGGACAACTTTTCTGTGCATATAGGGTAGTGGTCGATTTAGGCTGAACGAAACACCAAAAATGTGACGTTGACGAATTGGATAGCCCCGATAACCTAGAAACAAACCTTAATAGGATTTGATGGGAATCGCGACCTGACACCGTCGTCGTGACACTGTTTCAGACGGACTACCGCGGACGCGACGCCTGGACGAGACGCTCCGGACGGACGACACGCTCACCACCGCAGGCAAGTGTATCCACTTGCACTTTTGGCCGTGCTTAGGACTTAGTTTGTTAGAACTGTTAACTATGAACAAAGAGAACCGGACATGAAATGATAGCGTCCGGGATGCCCCTTGACGGCTCAGACTTGACGACGAAGTCTGAGTCTAACAACAACAACTTTTGACATCGTAGGACTATCTTGTGTGTGCGTGTATGTGGACACCCTAGAATAACCTTTCCTGTCTTGTCACGTCCCGTCCCATCGTGCACAGCCCAGAGGGCAATAGGGCACTCTCCGAGTGATCCCTTGTCTTGATACACAGCCCAGAGGGCAATAGGGCACTCTCCGAGTGATCCCTTGTCTTGATACACAGCCCAGAGGGCAATAGGGCACTCTCCGAGTGATCCATTGTCTTGATACACAGCCCAGAGGGCAATAGGGCACTCTCTAAGTGATCCCTTGTCGTGATACACAGCCCAGAGGGCAATAGGGCACTCGCCAAGCTAGAGCGAGTGATCCCTTGTCTTGTCTTGTCTTGTCATGTCTTGAATACTTGGGTTTGGGGTAGGGTTGAGCGTGCGCACGGTAAGAGGGTCTGATCCCCCCGAACCATAAGGCGTGAACCCTTTCGTGTCACACTTGTCTTGTCTTGTCCCGCCATGTCCCGATTCGTCTTGACACCTGTTAGGTTAGTCCCGTAGTTTGGTAGCACACGCTACGACTACTACTTGTCACGTTTTACTTTCCTGATGTGTTTACTTTATTTTTGTTCCTCTGTTATAACCTCAGCATGCTAATCAACCAGTAAACCGTTGTTAAATAGTCGATACACTTGCAGTTTGGTCTGACCCTTTTTGTAGACCTTACCTGACGTACAGTTCCTTCTTTTGGTGCTGTACGTCAGGTGTGGAGCCAGAGTTCGTGGACGAGGCAGACTTACCGGAGTACGTGGAGCCCGAGGACAGCGACCCGGAGGACGTACTTGACGAGGACCAGACTTAGAAGAATCTTCTAACGTGGACGTTCAGAGGTTACTACTTTTAGCTTCTCTCCTTCGGTAGTTGTTGCCATGCTTAGGCTTCCCTCTTTTTAGATTTTTGTACTCGCTGGATATTAACTCTTTATATTAATGAATGCAACTCCCTTTCTGTACTTTCTGTTGTTTCGAACTTTATAAATGCAAGAACCTGAAAATTTTAAGATGGTACCCCTACAGACGCTTATTGGGTCTGAGCTTCACAGCTCCGGCCTAAGCGGGCCTTAGTCACGCTTCGTCTCCGTCGTTTTGGGAAGCGGGGCGTGACAGGTTTTAGTGGTGGCCCATGCAGGTCATGCAAAAGTTCGGAACGATAAGAGTACCGCATTCATTTAATATCCATGTACAAGTCTAAGTTAGGTTTCCTTGTCTTAGATGGTAGGAAGACTTAGGTAGATGTCCAGGTTTGATAGTCAGGCGCCGTGGTTAAGATTTAGTCATCCTCGTCTTAGGATACCTTAGTAGCTCTCACTTGACTCTGGCCGTGTTAGATTTCTAGGGCCTTCTTTTAGTCGTTCGCTCGGTTCCATCGACTTCGGGCCCAGCAGAACGTAACCTTGATTCTCTTCGGAACCTTCCCCTTAGATCCTGATTACAGTCTATCTCATTAGGAAGTCTTAGTGCTGAGTTCTCCTGATCTTTAGATTGCTCGATATCTAGAACCCCTGACTTCTAGCATCTTCCTGATCATTACACTTTTGTGTTATCGGCCGTAGAGCTCCATCTTAGCTTTCATGAATCATATCCTAGGTGTATCCATCATACGATCATTTTCCTTTCCCCCGACTCACGTAGTCACTTCATGACGATTATCGTTAATTCTTCGAATCTCTCCATTGCAAATCCTGCTTCCTTTAAAAGTATTTTCGAAATTCATTATTAAATTCTTCGCTCAGTTTAACTTCTTTGAAAACTCTTATTAAATATTTAAAATTTCTTACTTTCGGTTGAGTTAAAATTCTTTCGCAAATTTTGAAACCTTCTTGGTCGTAAAATTTTAAGTTACGGTCTCGTACTTATTTTCGAATCGGTATCCATTGTATTTTAGTTTTAAAACTTTGTTACCATTTCGGAAATTCAATATATCATTTTTCTAAACTACGAAATTTATTTTTAACTCCTTACCGTACGTACTTTTAGAATATTTTCTAAACTAAAGAGAACTTTAATTTATTTATATATATATATCAGCCGTTCATCGTGCACATACTTCAAAAGAATTTTTATATAAACTAATTTCTCGTTGCAAAACAATCACTATCTCACTCTCCTCTTTTTCCTTCGTCTAACTCTTTTTCCGAGTTGCAATATTTTCTACCATCTGGTCGCTATTTCTACTTTTTATAAGTATAAAGTATATGATACCATATTTTACACGTAATCCTTCTTCCATCTACTTAATTATTTTGGGCAATATCTTAGTCCTATCCAATCAGTTATCTCCATTTCCTCACCTTGTCCAAACTCGTTCTTTCCGATCTTGTTTCGTTTCGCTTTTGGTTTCGGTTCCTTTCTTTCATGTAGACATCAGTGCCTGTAGTTGCCTATGTCATCTCTAGTTAGTAGTGGGCTCATTGGTTTGTGATGTCGTCGTAGTTCATGTGTATAGGTAGAGTGTGTGGACCGGTACGAGTGTGCTACCTTTAGGATATTAGTGATTGTCTCTTGTGTCGTGTATGTGTACTAGTGTGGACCGTGATATACGTATGGAGTGGTCTGAATGATAGTATTCATATAGGTGTGAATAGCGTCATAGCTGGCAATTCCTTAGACTTAGTCTTTCGTATTATGGTATGACTTATCTTTGGCTGCATATGATTGTATCAAAATTTTTGTTTTCTTTTAAACCAAATCTTTAAAGTTTTGAAACTAGCCCACGAGATCACAACCCACCTATCCTCCCTCATCCAATACCACAACTCCACACGTTTTTCCCACATGTGTTTAAAACATCCTCTCCTTCTCTTTTCTCTCTTCGGAGTGTTAAAATATTTTTTTGTATTTGTTATGATATTGTTAGTGCTAGCTATTATTGTTATAGGATTATAGTTGCGGGTAGGCATAGGGTGGAGATGAGATATGTCGTAGAGGTGATTGGTTGATCTTGAGCACAAAGATGTTAGATTAGATTTCCTTCGGATGAAAAAAAACGAGGTGTCCAAGACTTATTTATAATACCGATGTGTGAAGGACCCAATGGAAAACTCTGATTGGATGAAATTATGTATAGGGAGATGAGTACTTAGTCGATCTGAAACTTGGACGAGTGATAGATAAGAGTGGCTAAGACGGAATAGTATGATTTAGAGTGAGCATGAGAATGAGTAGAACATTTAAAGCATCAAGATTCGATTATTCAGTTGACGTGAGAAGACATTGGGAATAACACGACGTGTTGAATGGATGGTTAGGTAGTCGGACTTAATATTGGTTGGGATTAGTTATAGTAAGTAGGAGAAGATGTGATTTTGATAGTTCAATTATTTGGCGGATAAATTTATGGGAAGATATGACAAGGAATGTATTGAGGACACGGCGATTGTTGATTTGTGAAAAGTGTTATAAGATAGACAAAGTTTTTGTCTTGGATTGGTGATTGACTAGAACATCATTTTAGAGATTGATTAATATTGGGAAGAGATTGAGAAATTTAAAGATGCTATTGAGCGATGATGTTCAGTGGAGTGGTATGGTATGAGAAGATGATTATTATTCTTTTATGAGAACTTGGAGTTGGAAATTTGAACAGCAGTGATGGGTCTATAGTTAAGTGTTAGGATGTGAGTTTAGTCGTGGCATTATCCAGTGAAAAGACGGGTTATGATGGATTATTTGAGGAACGATGTTGAAGTTATAGGATTAGATATCATTGTGTGGAAGATGGGAGTTATAGGCTTAAGTGTTTATAGATATTATTATTATTATTATTATAGGTGATTCCGAGGACGGAATCATTTCTAAGGTGGGCAGAATGTAACGGCCGCTTTCCGACCGTTCGTATTTTCTACGTGCACATAGCTTTCGTGCACGTATTTTATTTGACTCTTTCTGGGTTTTGTTATATACGATGTGATAAGCCATTGTGACCGCATGGAAGTGTAGAATTTTATGGTAATTTTTTGGGAACGTCATCTCACGGCTTGTTTTCTCGCAAAATAGCTTTGAATGGAAGGGCATTTTGGTCTTTGGCACCAATACGCGGTTCCCGATTTTACGATAATTTTTGGTAGGTGTAACACGTGATCAGACACCGTAGCCCTATACTTCTCGTCTCCACGATCGTCTCGGTATTTTCGGATTATTTTTCCGATGCCCGTAGTGGAAGTTATCCCATAATCAATTTTCAACTGTTGATTAGCCTTTAATCTTTTTGAAATTTCAAAATTTAATCAAATCTAGATAGAATCCCTCACACGTATCATGAGGGATTTCTTCTTCTATCCACACCCAAAAGTACATCCCCTCCTCTCACACTCTATATCCTAGTCATCCCTAATTATACCCTCTTTCATATGCATTTAGCACCTTCTCTCTTTTTAAAAAAAACTAAACCTATTTCCTACCCTAGCCATTCACGCATGAGAACCAGGCCGCCACTTCTTCTTCATTTTCTTGCACCACCCTCTCGCCTCCGGCAGCCCCCAAGCCCCCACCACCGGCCACCACCTTCTCCTCCATCTCCACCTCCCAAAAGCTCTCAAAAACCCCATTAAACCCAAGTTTTTGGCCAAAAAACTGTGCACAGAACCCATCACCGGAAAACGGCCGCCACCGCCGTTCCGGTCACCCCCTCCGGCGACCACCACCCCCGATCAACTCCTCTCTGACCCCCCGATTATCTCCAACTCCCCTTACCCTTTTTCCACGTCTCGATCTCCTCGAAAACCCCGTGGAACTCAGATCTAGCCGCAGTTTTATAGATCTGCGCCACCTCCGGGAAAACTCATGCCCACTGGCCATTCGGCCACCTACAATGACCACCCCACTGCCGTTGGATTCCTATCCAACCCCTCTACCAACTGCAACTTCCCTCACACTCATAGCCCACCTGTAACTCCCGAAATCCTCGTCGGAACACGCCGTATCGGCTGTTTTTCAGAGATCTGGAAGCTGAACTTCGACGCCCGCGCACGATCATCTCCGATCACCCCCGGTGACAACTCCACTGCCGTTGGCTTTGTCTTGAAGTCCTTAACCTTCTGCAACTTCCCGTTTTTGCTGTTCGTTGCTGGAATTCCTCTGAGATGCGCGACAACGAATGTTGCGTGAATCTGTCCTCTCCGGCTTCTCACGGCCACCCACCGCCGTACGCTCACGCCGTTGGCCATCCACCAGGCAGAGCATCTTCCTATGGTCCTACCTCATCTACCGACAGCCCCTTGGACCCTTGGAATACACGTGTGTCACCGTGCACACGTGTTTTTACCCGACGCAACCGCCGTCGTGAAGATCCGTTGCGCTACCCGCAACGAGAAGGAGATCGCTGATTAGCTTGCTTATTTCACACAACCACCCTGATTTCCAGAGGTTCCTCGCTGCGCTACCCGCGGCCAAGGAGTTCCAGACGATGCTGACGTTTCGCCGTTCAGACCCGACTTCCGCTTGTTGGACGGCATCACGAGGTTGGTTTCCCTAACGAGTAGTAAAACCCACACCGTAGCTAACCAATACCTAAACTAAAAGTCGGACAACTATAACTAAATTTACTTTTCCGCACTAGTAAAACGATGTCACTGTAGAAATCGACCGTCGGACAACTTTTCTGTGCATATAGGGTATTGGTCGATTTAGGCTGAACGAAACACCAAAAATATGACGTTAACGAATAGGATAGCCCCGATAACCTAGAAACAAACCTTAATAGGATTTGATGGGAATCACGACCTGACACCATCGTCGTGACACTGTTTCAGACGGACTACCGCGGACGCGACGCCTGGACGAGACGATCCGGACGGACGACACGCTCACCACTGCAGGCAAGTGTATCCACTTGCACTTTTGGCCGTGCTTAGGCCTTAGAATAACCTTTGACATCATAGGACTATCTTGTGTGTGCATGCATGTGGACACCCTAGAATAACCTTTCCTATCTTGTCATGTCTCGTCCCGTCTTGCACAGCACAGAGGGCAATAGGGCACTCTCCGAGTGATCCCTTGTCTTGATACACAGCCCAGAGGGCAATAGGGCACTCTCCAAGTGATCCCTTGTCTTGATACACAGCCCAGAGGGCAATAGGGCACTCTCCAAGTGATCCATTGTCTTGATACACAGCCCAGAGGGCAATAGGGCACTCTCTGAGTGATCCCTTGTCGTGATACACAGCCCAGATGGCAATAGGGCACTCGCCAAGCTAGAGCGAGTGATCCCTTGTCTTGTCTTGTCTTGTCTTGTCTTGAATACTTGGGTTTAGGGTAGGGTTGAGCGTGCGCACGGTAAGAGGGTCTGATCCCCCTCGAACCGTAAGGCGTGAACCCTTTCGTGTCACACTTGTCTTATCTTGTCCCGCCATGTCCCGATTCATCTTGACACCTGTTAGGTTAGTCCCGTAGTTTGGTAGCACACGCTACGATTACTACTTGTCACGTTTTACTTTCCTGCTGTGTTTACTTTCTTTTTGTTCCTCTGTTATAACCTTAGCATGCTAATCAACCAGTAAACCGTTGTTAAATAGTCGATACACTTGCAGTTTGGTCTGACCCTTTTTGTAGACCTTACCTGACGTACAGTTCCTTCTTTTGGTGTTGTACGTCAGGTGTGGAGCTAGAGTTTGTGGACGAGGCAGACTTACCGGAGTACGTGGAGCCCGAGGACAGCGACTCGGAGGACGTACCTGACGAGGACCAAACTTAGAAGTCTCTTCTAACGTGGACGTTCAGATGTTACTACTTTTAGCTTCTCTCATTCGGTAGTTGTTGCCATGCTTAGGCTTCCCTCTTTTTAGATTTTTGTACTCGCTGGATATTAACTCTTTATATTAATGAATGCAACTCCCTTTCTGTACTTTCTGTTGTTTCGAACTTTATAAATGCAAGAACCTGAAAATTTTAAGATGGTACCCCTACAAACGCTTATGGGGTCTGAGCTTCACAGCTCCGGCCTAAGCGGGCCTTAGTCACGCTTTGCCTCCGTCGTTTTGGGAAGCGGGGCGTGACATAAGGCTTTTGATTTGAGAGCTTTGATCTTTGGAAATGAAAGCTTGAGAAATTTGCAATGAATGAGTAACCTTCCAATGAAACAGTAGAAGATCTATTTATAGCTTTCTCAAATCCACAAAACAGTTTAGGCAAAAACCCAATTGGAATCCGTGAGAAAAATCACAACGGATATAATCTGAACTCGCGACAATCGACTGTTGAACAATCTATAGGTGGGAATTCATAACGGTAACTTACCACGTGGACAGTCGACTGATGAAGCAAATACAGTCGTCTATTTAAACAACATGCGACTGTAATTTCTTCGACTGGCCACTGGCCGAGAGAAGAGTAAGTTAGACAAATACTGTAAATCTCACAAGATACAGGACAGCCGATTGATTCAAGTAATACAGTCGACTGTAAATCAGAATAGGCGACTGTAAAACCTTAAACAGACGACTGTCAAAAGCAAGAGAAATTTCCAGAGAGCTGAGTCAAAGAAATGACTTACAGACAGGCGACTATTGCAGCATATACAGTCGACTGATCTAAAAGACAGTCGACTGTAAATACAGCATTAGTCGACTGGCCGTAGAAGTCAGATCAAACAGAGTTTGGGCAAGGATAGACAGGCGACTGATTTACAATACACAGTCGACTGTCACAAGGACAGGCACATGTGAATCGTTCAACAGAAGCCTGTGCGAAATAATTAGAGAAGGCCCAAAACTATATTGTAATAGTCTGTGCATATCAAGCGACTGTAGAACAAAACACAGTCGACTGTTTTTGAGACAGACGACTGTAAACTGTTCTGCAGTAGGCTGTTATGAACAATCCTAGCACAAACAAAAGAGAATTGAATTGGGATCAAAGGACAAATGGTCTAATGAAGTCCTATGACAGAATGTAGATGTGTGTGAGTGCTCCATCAAAGTTCTACTTCTAAGCTACATACTAGAAGAGATAAAAAAAATTACATTGACGAATAATCTCTTCTTTCCATCGTATGAGCTTGAAGTCTTTACGGAGCTTCAATCAACAATCTACGATCATCCAATTCATGTCATTTGCCTTCAATGACGTTTGTGAGTCATCCATTGCAAGTTAATCTTCATAATAAGCTTAGGCAATGGATTAACTGCAAAATAGGGGATTAGTCACAAGTATTTATGTTTGCTCATCATTAACACCAAGTAGGGAGAAGTCCAATACTCAACAATCCTAACTCCCGTTGGCCATCAATCTAAGATATCAATATATGTAGATAATAATCATCCTAAACATTACCCTAATGAATTATTCAATAGCCAGCAACAAGATTAATCCAAGCACAAACCCACAAATAGATATCCGCCAAACCCTAGATGGAAATCTACACAAAAAGCATATAGAAACACAGAGAACCACAAAGAATCAATAAAAACACATAGAAAAAATATAAAACACAAGATATAGAATGAAAAAATTATCTCCAATCGTTACAAAACAAAATATCCAAGATTACATGAGCATCCACGAAGGAAAACCAAGCAAAAACCTAATCTAACATATTCCTACTCATAAAACTAAGAAAAGATGTGAAAAGAGGAATAAAAACGAGTCTAATAGTCTATCCCCCTCAAAATGGTGCACCCAATCCTTAAATACATTTCCAAAACCCTAGTGGGTTTATAGAAAATTCGACCCGAAACGATCGCATGGAAGATCCACGTGATCGCGTCGATTCGGCCTACAAAAGCAGCTTAAAACCCATCAAAAACTCTAATTCCATGCGGTCAAGTCAAGCACCAAACGACCGTGTCATTGCAGAGCTCCAAAACAACATTATGTGTACTTTCATTCATTAAATCAACGCGGTCGCATCTATTTCACACGGTCGCATCGTTTAGTTGCGTCGTTTATTCTGCACGGCAGCCTCGTCTTCTAGAAAATGTACAAAATCACTCTGATATCTGAAAAATACACATAAATATGCGTTGGAATCGTAACGAGATGATCTTAAATGAAAAAATAGTATTAAGTGAATATAAGTACAGAGTTATGAGTAGATCTTCAGTCTTTGCAAGACTTGCACACTTTCTTGTGGCTTCTCCTCCACGCTGTCGCGTGTAGTTCCCAGACGACTGTGTGGCTTCTCTTCTCTTTGGCTTGGTTTCATCCCATCTATGCAGTCGCATCAGGATCCACTTGGTCGCGTCGATATTGTCTGTAGAATTCCAGAGAGGTGACCCCTCTTAAACGACCACATCGTTTTGGCCAAACGACTGCGTCGAATATGCTCTCCTTGGCATTTTCTCCATCTTTTTGCTCAATTCGATGCGGTCGCATGGGATACTTCCATGCAATCATGTCAAATGCTCTTGCTGATGTTTTGGACTGCTTCTTGGCTCTCTTCCACATGGTCCCGTGGGGTACCCCACGCGGTCCCGTGGTGCTTGTTTCCTCCATAATCTTCTTCCTTTGATTCCATCTCCTTGCCTTGTTTGCTCCTTTCACTTCTTTGACTTTTTTGGCACCTTTTCGCCTTTTACTGCTCTAGGGCCTTGATATCATTCATATTCACCTGAAACGCACATGAAGGACCCAAAAAAGTAAAAAGGAACAAAAGCGGAAAAAATAGAATTAATGTTGGATAAAGAGAGACGAAATGCAAATGAAATGAGCATGAAATATGTATATAAAAATTACTCACCAGTTTCCTTCTTGAATACTTGAGTTAATTGTGTTTGATTGCGATAGCTATAATTTCTTGAAACTATAACCCTTACCCTCGTAAAGTGGTTTTTCATCCCAATTGATTTTACTCCAACTCTTGAAATCACACCACACGTATTCTAGTAGTTTTCTCTGTGGATTCGACCCCGACTCACCATGATATATTGCATTGGCGATATCCTCCACTTGGGATTAGCACAAGCATGGGGCCTGAGTGGGATGGGGTGGTTTCAGGGGGAAATATAGGGTGGGGGGTTTGAGGGGGGAGGAGATGGAGGGGTCGGGTTGGGAGGGGAGAGAGGGAAGGGGCGGAGGGGGCATCAGGCCCCGCCATTGCCCCAGCTTCCGCTCTCCTCCTTCAGATCGGAAGGAGGAGAGGGGGAGCTGGGTGGCGATGGGGGCCGGGGATGACGGGGCCCCTCCCTCACCCTCGCTCGATTTAGGGCAATAGGTCGCTCAGTACCAGAGGAGAGATGAAGGGTGGGCGGAGGACTTTATCGGTGGTTGGCGACAGCTCACGTCGAGGTGTGAAAAGATGGCGACGGCGTCAGCAGATCGTCGAGAGAGCGCCAGGGTTTGAGGGGAAACAAATTTGCTCGCTCGCACGTAATAGGGGAGCCCTCATGGGTTCCCCCAATTTAGGTTTTTATATCGGCCATGGAATATCAGCCATGGACAAATCTGTGGTTGATAGTCCACTATTGGCCACAGAGTTATCCGTGGCTGAAGAATTTACGCCACAGATGAATTTGTATCGACCTTCCGTGGCTATAACATTTCTTCCATGGACAAATCCATAGCTGATATTGGACTATCAGCCACGGATTTGTCCCTGGCTGATATTCCGTGGCCGATATTTATCTTCCACCAGGGAATCCTTGCCACGGACAAATCAGTTGCAGATAGTCCACTATCGGCCACAGATTTGTCCATGGTCCAAAATTCGGGGCTGAATATCATTTTTTACCAATGTGCTGGTGTTCTCGGTCTCAATGCTATCTCAAGGGGATCCAAATGTCACCCATAAATAAAGTGAGGCCTTTCCCGACCTTCTCCACCTTCCTTTTTCTTTTTTGATATTCTTAGGCAACAACCAACAAAAGTTATTCTCCACGTCAAGATATATCGGGTATAAT
Source organism: Scilla litardierei (assembly GCA_030789695.1). Lineage (NCBI taxonomy): Eukaryota > Viridiplantae > Streptophyta > Magnoliopsida > Asparagales > Asparagaceae > Scilla > Scilla litardierei. The sequence continues at coordinate 97,606,121 of CM061139.1, read as the reverse complement.
AGACAAAGTTTGACACCTTTGATGGGAGTATTTGAATTTTATCGCAAACCCCATCAACCTAACCTATATTGCTTGGCTAGTATTACTTATATATAAAGGGCGATACAATATTCTATACTCATGTATCCTTAAGGGAGAAGCTCTACTGCAAGAGTTAAATATGAGATTTCATACAACTTAATGTTCACAGGACAAAAAGAGGTTCTTTTTATACCCTTAAACTCATTAAGCCGAGCATTGAATGGACTGGGTCTTTACCTTATCAATTAGCAAATCAATGATGTGTTCTATTTGATTAGGCGTTGGCTCCGTGCAATTCTCCCTTTAACACCATCGGTAGATAGGAATCAAACTATCTCACGACATTCTATACCCAACTCACCTACCACTTTCATCGATGAAAAATCGAATCCTTGGTACCTTCTTCAACTCCAAGATGTGATGAGTCGACATCGTGGTGCCAAACAACTCTGTTGCAGGTCAAGTCCACCCAACAATAGAATTTGTCGTTAATGGAAACCGCGGGTACAATGATTACAAGTGTGGGGTGTCGATGAGGATTAGAGCGACTAGGAACACGCTCCAGAGGCAGAGAATCCAAGGTCACTTGATGGTCGTCGAAGGTTGCCGACTCCCGGTCTCTCCGATGCTTAAGTCAGAAGATGACTTGTATGGAGTATGTCGAACACGCTAGGCGATCTTAAGGCAGATCGGTGTTGCGTGGTGAGCTTATGAGGAAGGCACGAATAAATGGAGGATATCCGACCTTGAATACTGGATAGAATTTATAGATTTCAACTAACCCATCTCCTCCTTGGTGGCTGGAGGGGGTATTTATAGGTTCGAGAGTCGGTTGTTCGCCGTCCAATCACATGTCGAGTCTGCTTAGCTGGAGCTCAAGTGAAGAAGTGATAGGTCGGCAGGGGTGTCAGAGATATTTACGCATTAATGGGTGTCAGACGGTGTCAGACAGATTAATGCATTAATGGGAGACGCGATTGGCAGCAATCAGTTCTCGCTCTTAACCTCTGGCATTAATGGGACGTATGTGGCCCTACGTCACCCTGTAAGAGATATTTCGGCTAGGCCGTCCTTGGTAAGAGCCAAGCTCGGTGACCAAGCTCGGTGTCTATGGACTGTCTGGCCGTGCTTCCTGTGAGGAGAGTAGGCGACCTTCTTTTATTGACCCACATCGATCAGCGAGGCGATCCTCCCAGTGTCGTGGCAACCTTCTGTTTAGGCTTCAAATAAATGGGCCTTCATTATCTGGGCCGGCCTTAAGGCCGTAACAATTGCCCCCGTCATTTGAATTTGAAACGGCAAGCCCGGTTTGGCTCGAATGACGTGTCGCACTCTCATTGGATGAGAGCTGGTCTGTAGCATTTAATTCGAACTAACCGCAAATCTCATAGGTCATGATGGCGATTCGGTGATGGTTAAGGATTCAAGGTGTCCAGCTGCTCAGAGAATGACGTGTGGCTGACGAGATTGTGGGGAGAAATCGAGGCGACAGTCTCACCCAGATCTCACCACGTGGCCCACGTCCGACGGCTGAGATCGCCCGACTCTTCCTATAAATAGAGATGGAGGGGCAGCGGGAGGGATTTTTCTCCCGAATTTTCAAAATTTCTGATTCCCCCATTGTTGCAGAGAGCTCTCACCGTCGACTGTCACGCCTTCGTCCGTTCGCAACCGTCGGAGTTCCGTTCATCCTCCTTCTTCCAAGGTATCCTCTCGATCCAACAGTGGTTTCCTCTTCTTCTTCCACTTCGAATTCATACCTTGAGAGGTGGTTCGGTGAACTCGATGAAGGTGACACCGCAGAATTGGAGCCAGTGGCATCGGAGGAGCCGGTGCTGTCTTGGCCGGAGTAGTGGGAGGTAGACTTAGCGGTCGAGCATGTTGTCGACTCGTCGTCGATGATCAGAAGGACCCCAAGAAAGGAAAGGGGCCTAGGTCATCCGCCAAGGTTCCGAGTGATAGCAGAGTCACGACTGCGGTCCCTTCAGAGATTCTAGCCCAGATGTCCCAACTGCAGACCTACTCCATCCCCGAAATCTGCTCCAAGTTCATCCAGCCACCCTGCACAGTTTGCCTCCCCAAATTCAACAAGCGGGTTTGCTCCCCCAGGGACAACAAGGTCAGCAACTACTATCCGACCTTTGCCCTGGGGCTCCGCTTCCCACTCCATCCCTTCCTCCTCCTCGTCCTTCACTTCCTCGAACTCCTCTTCCAATTGATGCAGAACTCCATCAGCTCAATGGTTGACTCTCTCGTCCTCTGCTCTGCCAACGGCATAAGTTCGACACTGCCGTTATTCCAATACTTCTATGAGGCGAAGAGGAAGGGGGCGTACTACTACGACTGTGCAAGGAGGGGTCGGCCTCTCGTCCTTGGTCTGCCGGGTAAAGTGCGGGACTGGAAGAAGAAGTTCGTCTTTGTCTCGATGCCGGCGGACTTGGTTTTGAGGTCGAACTGAGTGACATTGAATCTCTAAGTGAATACTGAGGTAGTCCTAGAGGGGTCCAACCTGGAGAGCACCAAGATCCTGGAGGAGATCCTCAGGGAGACCAGAGACTTGAAAGGCCTGGTCGCAGACGAGCAGATCGCCCAGCACGTCTTGTTCGAAGGTACTTCGAACTTAGCGAACAACTTCTGATATGATCACCCTGATCTGTATTCTTTTTGTAGGTGCGACCATGAGTCTTTTAATGGAGGAGATCATGAAGATGGCGAGGGATGAAGTGTCAAAGGAGCCGACGACCAAGGCCAAGGGCAAGGAACGGGCACCCAAGGGCTCGACGAAGGTCGGGCATAATTGGAGCCAGGTGGCGATGACCACCACTCGGGCAGAGAAGGAGGAGCGGAGTAAGAAGCCGAGGAAGGAGCCCGTGACAACTGCTTATACTTCCCATACGAGGGAAGCGACAGTGGGTAGACTTGTCGACCTCGACCCGGTCGAGCCGGTGGCCAACCCCGCGGTCGCCGTGTCTCAGGGCCTGTCGATCAACACAATATTCTCAGTCCCTATTAGTTTGGTCGCCCCTTAGAAACCTTCGGCTGGGCCGGCCAAAACAAGCAGGGCTGCGATCGTGCGCTGGCCCTTCGAGTGCCCGCCGTCCGGGCTGGAAAATCCGGGCCACCCAAGCTGCGAAGTGACACTCGCTATGTTCAAGTCGAAGAAGGAGGAGATCCTCGCCCTCTCGCCAGAGAATCTCGTCGCACCGTCTACCCGGTGGGTGTCCAGGAGTCCGTTTTTGACGAGGCCGGGATAGCGGTCCACTTGGCAGAGAACAGCACTCTGCCGAGGGACCGGGAGTCCTTGGCCAATGTGGATGCTGAGCGTCTCTACGATACAGCCGTCTGGCATGGCATGCAGGTTCGTCACTTCCTTTATTCACATTGCCGGTCTTCCTTCTTTTTAAATGCGATGATGACTTTGGTTCCTTCTGTAGATGGTCGACGCACTGGTGTCGCTCCAGCGACACATGTCGGTGGTGAACAGGGCCAAGGCTATCCTAGGGAGAAAGGCGGCCGTGCTTAAGGAGGCCGAGGCGAAGCTGAAGGACGTCACCGACAAGTTGATGAAGGTCCGGGGGTATTATGCGACCCAGAAGGAGTCATTCACCGAGCTGGAGAAGGTCACGGAGGAGACGGAGAAGAGGGCCAGGGATGAGGAGGCCCAGAGGGTTGCCACCGAGAACATCCTGGCCATGGAGATGGAGGCGGCCAGAAAGAAGACCTCCAACCTTGAGCTGCGGGTTGCCGAGCTGGAGAAGTTCGATCTGGACAAGGTCAAGGTTGAGGCCGTCTGCCAGTACCAAATTCGAGAGCTCATCCCTGCCCTGACGGCTATGAGGGCCGAGGGCATCAAGGCCGACCACGAGAGGGTCAAGGCAAGGTTGGGGAAGCTTTATCCCAACCTAGAGTTTTACTTCTCATGTTTATCGGTGGCTTCCGATGATGAACAGGAGGCTTCCCTTGCTGTCGACATCGAAGGGATGGAGACTCCAGCCACCAACGATCAGTCGGATGCTCAAGCTCCAGAAGGGGGCGACCAAGTCGAGGTGCCGTAGTCTGGGGGCGTCAATGTATGGCCGACCTTGAGGTCTGGCTTGGAATTTTGTTGTAACTCTGCAGTGTATATATAATGAATGAAATTTGAAATTTTCTTTGCTTATTGTCGTTGTTGTTTGTATGCCTTGTTTGTTTGCTGTTGTTTGTTCTTTGCTTTGTGTCTTTGTATGTGTATGCCCCCAGCATTTGGCATGGACGAGCTTAAGGTCAAGGAGAGGCGTAATGTTGTAGAGTTTGAGAGAAATCTTGGAATGAATTTTGCAGGTCTGTTGGCGAAGTTCCTTTGTAGGCCGCCTTGGTTGGTCGCCGTTGGAGTCTTTGGGAGGAACAGTTTGGGACCGTAGCTTGCCTATGCCCTTGGATCCTTTCATGGTCCGTAGCCCTGGGACTTGGAGAGGGCTCAGAGCTGGAGCTCCTTTAGTCCTCTGCGGAGCCTTTCGGGGGCCGATCTGCCCTGGATCTTAGAGAGGGCAAGTCAGAGCCGGAGCTCCTCTAGTCCCACTCGAAGCCTCTCGGGGGCCGATCTGCCCTGGATCTTGGAGAGGGCAAGTCAGAGCCGGAGCTCATCTAGTCCCCCTCGGAGCCTTTCAGGGGCCGATCTGCCCCGGATCTTGGAGAGGACAAGTCAGATCCAGAGCTCCTCCAGTCCCCCTCGGAGCCTTTCGGGGGCCGATCTGCCCTGGATCATGGAGAGGGCAAGTCAGATCCGTAGCTCCTCCAGTCCCCCTCGGAGCCTTTTGGGGGCCGATCTGCCCCAGATCTTGGAGTGGGCAAGTCAGAGTCGTCGCTCCTCTAGTCCCCCTCGGAGCCTTTTGGGGGCCGATCTACCCCAGATCTTTGGTCGCGGCAAGGTAGCTCGCTCACAATGATTGAACCGACCTTGATCTGCGACTTTATCTACTTGGTCATCCCATACGAGCTCAGGCTTTTGTGCTTATAGCCGAGCTGTGACCTACGATTCTCACACACAAGAAAGGGTCGAAGAGTAGATGAGTCGAAAGATAACGACACATCGGAGATAGAGCAAACTGTGATTTTCTTTTGGGGTCGTCTCGTGAGAGCTGGGGATCTCGAACGTTTAGCTGACTGATCGGAGCCCCGGGGATGCGCGAACACGCAACCGGGGCATGCGACTCGCTAGTCTTACCGCAAGCGCACGGTGTAGCGGTGAGCGGGTATCGAACACAGGGAGGCCAAATGACAGTGTCTTCTTCAATTCACCTGGCTATAAGAATAGTCGAGAAATGTTCGCAATAAAGCGGTCACAGTTGTTCAATGGTATAAAAGGAATATCAAATTAATAAAGACGCCTAGGGGTGGGGAATCCCCGCTACAAACCGTATCTCGTCATCGTGATTCGTAGGTGTCACAATTGCTAGACTTGAAATTCAGATGAACTAGTTGCAACTAAATGTAGAACCAAGCTCACGCTCTCGCGCTATTGCCGGTCTATAGCAAACCTAGGGTATGGTCCAATCTCTTGGAAACCCTAACCTAAGGAAGCTAGCGTGAAGAACAACATCATCGTTCAATCGCATCTCGAGCCCACTCTCGTGCAAACTTGAGCTACGACCTAGGTTAGGATAGTTCCTACCCGTCCAATCTCTTGCAAACGGGTATTGGTATAGAATTGCAATCGAAAACCCTAGTCTCGGTCCAATATCTTGCAAAACGATTCCGGAGAAATTCAATTGTAACCCAATTCGAATTTCTAGGGCATCCTATCGAGTTGGGATCCAATCTCTTGCAAATCCCAATCGGTATGAATCCCTAGCTATTCGTATTAAATCAATCCCAAACTAACCCTAATCAATTCTAGCAATAATTTCACCAATTCATCACAAATTAGAAATAAGGTTCGTAGGGTTCATCCATACGCCCTAAGACGATAAAACTACTCACAATTCATAGTGAAATTCAATAGAAATTCACAAATAAAATCAGTAAAATTCATTGCAATACTCAATATATGACGTGCATTTATATTTCATATATTTACGCACGTTTTCTTCCGTGTTTTTCCGTATTTTACCGTGGTCTTATATTTGTTTTCTCGTGTTTTCTTGTGTTTTCTTGTTTTCTTTCACTTTTCCATGTTTTCCGTGTTTTGTAGGAGTTTACTGGCATTTGGGGCATAAAACGATGATATCATGTGTCCCCGGAGCAACGAGAGGAGTCACGCGTGATCCAGGGGGTCAAACGACGAAGATTGCATCTTTCAGCTGTTGGATATGGACGACATGAATACACCCATGAGGGGATGTATGAGGGTATACGGACCTCAGATGTCGCGTGCACGAAAGCGTGCACGAAGGGAAACTTTTTCTCGTATGAAAAGGACCACTCGATAAGTGGAAAAAGCCACTCGATAAGGGGAAAAAGTCACTTTATAAGTGCATAAAGGCACTTGATAAGTGAATGAAGAAGAGGATAAATGAATGTGCTAATATAGGCTAATAAGCTTATATTTAGTTATTTCCTACAATAACTACCCCTAAAGCCTATAAATAGGACCCAATGGTAAGGCATTCATACTACACTTTCCATGCCATAAGTTTGCATAAGGCATCTTATGTTCTTCTTCTCCCTTCCATTAAAATCCTCTTCTAAATAGAGATTTAGGTGGTGAAACTCTGCTTCGATCCTCCATGACGAAGTACCGACCGTTGTGGCGAATCCGAGGGTGAAGTTCAGAGACTACGGTGCCGCATACGCAAGCGTAAGTCTATGTTATTATTCGATCCTAATGTCGTTGTTTTGACAGGATCCTACATTGGTATCAGAGCTAACGGGTTCGCCCCGGTCAAACCGTCGCCCCGTCGAACCGATGAACGAGGCGTTGTCTTTTTCACGAATGGGTATCCTACCATTATGGATATGGTAGGAACGCTTCGTGACGGAGAGAACGCATCGGTTGTTCTTTTCACGTTAGGGTCTTCTGTCATTACGGATATGGCAGGAACTCTCCGTGACGGGAAGAACCGACTGTTCATATCGTCAAACTCGCACTCTTCATGGATGCTGAGTCTCCATTCAAAAGGGAATGGGCGCTCTCTTCGTATGGAGCGTGTAGTTTACGAACTTTAAAGTATGTTATTTTTTTTCATTTTGGCACATGGCCATTGAAGGATAACTACTTTCTCGACGAACAGGTGTCTCATCGGAGAAGAAGATGGTGGTTAATCCCATCGGAGAAGATGACTTTTGGTGCATGATCACCATGGCCATATGGGCTATGGAGGATATGCATCCCCCCTTCCCATGCGAAGGGGGTTGGCTACGGCCAAATGACAAACGAAAACCACCCCGGCGAGGGTGTGCGGCCAACCCCATGCAAGGGGGTGGCCGGCCATGGCCATATGGGCCATGGCCGGCCCTGGCCAGCCCCAGCCAGGGCCAGGGGGCCCTAGCCAGGCCGGCCTCGGCCAGGGCCGGCCCTGACCGACCTCGACCAGGGCCAGGGGGCCCTGGTTGGGAGCCAGGGCCCTGCCGGCCCTGGCAGAGGCCAGGGCCGGTGCCCTGGCCTCCGGCCAGGGCCTGGCCGGCCCTAGCAGAGGCCAGGGCCAGCACCCTGGCCGGCCCTGGCCTCTGCCAGGGCCACGGCTTGCCAAGGCTGGCCTCGGCCAGGCCTGGCCCTGGCCAAGGCCTGGCCAAGGCCTGCCGGCACTGGCCGAGGTCGGTGCCCGGCCACTGCCGGCCCCAGCCTCGGCCAGTGCCGAGCCCCGGTTGACCCAATTTTTTTTTTTTTTGGGGGGGGGGCTTACGTGACTGAAAGGGGGAAACTTGCATAGCGGTGGCTTGAATGAACAACCTCTACGGGTCCGACGGTAGTACTCTGCGACAAAATTCTCCAATAGGGGGGGAACGCTTGGATCCATACGGGAGCCGGCGACGGTGGCTTGCAGAAAAATCCCCTCAGGGGGATCCGGCCTTGGCACGACTACGGCTCATCCCGGCAATGGCTAGGGATTACCGTATATTTCGCTAGTATCATAAGGGTACTAAGTTGAAATATCATTTTTGCTTTTGAAAAATACGTTTTCAAAAACGCTTTTCCGTTGTGAAGTACTATAAGAGTACTATCGTTTGATAAGTGAGGGAGAAATATTGAAAGTTAATCTAGATGGTGATTGGAAACGTAGGGACCTTTCCGATTCTAAAGTAACATCTTCAATATTTTTCGAAAGTAACTTATCAAATTGTAAATATCATTCCAAGTGGGAGTTGAAATTAGAACTATCCAAATGGGATATTCTATTATCATTTCAAGTGGGAATTATATTTTAAGAATTTTTAATGCAATGTTTTTGATCAAACCTTCGGTTTTGTGTCTTTTACAGCATTTTAAAAGTAAAATGTCTTCCGCTTCAAAGAATATCGTCGCTGAGTTAAACAGAGGTGAAAAACTCAACGGCGATAATTACAAACTATGGTCCATTAAAATACAGTACGTTCTGGAGGAGCAAGAAGTGCTCGAAACTCTAAAGAACGTAATAATTGAACCCGAGTTGGGCACTACGACCCAATACAGACGAGACAAGGAAGCTTTTGATGCTTGGTCTCGGAAGAACAAGATAGCCTGCATTACGTTATTGTCCAGTATGGCAGATGACATAATGCGCATCTTCCGAGAGCATGACCTAGCCATGGACATATGGTCCAAGCTAGAGGAGAAGTTTGGTGGCACATCGGTGTCCAAACTTCGCGCCTTAACTATAAGATTCGATTCATACAAGAAACGTCCAGATCATTCCATGGGGAAACATCTGCGACATATGGCGAATCTAATCTCAGAGTTAAAGGATGCAGGTCATGTGCTCACAGATGAGCAACAAATCCAAGCAGTCATACGTTCCCTACCAAATGGGTGGGACCAAATGAAGATGCATCTCACTCATAATGAGAGCATCAAGACCTTCAGCGATGTTTCCAAGCACCTCGAGTTAGAGGAAGAGCGGCTTGCGGCTGCCAAGCCAAGTGCAGAAGTGCACATGGTTGCTAGTTCCTCACACGGGGGAAAGAAACGTAAAGATCGTTTGAAGTCTACTAATGAACGTAATAAGCAACCTGAGTCTACCAAGAAACCCAAACATAAGGGTGGGCACAAGAAATGGCACAAGAAGAAAGACTTGAAGAAGATCAAGTGCTTCAAGTGTAACAAGCTCGGTCACTATGCTCGTTCGTGTACGAGTGGAAGCGACGAGGTAACTTGTAATTATGCTAGTTACATATGTGTTTCTAGTTCAATATTTCTTGTGGAATCTAATCCATTTTGGATAATTGATTCAGGTGCCACCGACCACATAGCAAGGGACAGACGGTCCTTCGTGGAGTATCATCGGATACCCCAAGGAACAAAGTGGATTTATGTAAGAAACAACACACGTGTTGAAGTGAAAGGCGTTGGGACTTGCAAGCTAGTCTTGGACAACAGCCGCACTATCTTACTACATGATGTCCTCTTCGCTCCAGATATTCGAAGGAATATTATATCTGTGGTCGTGTTAATGGGTCTTGGTTATAGCTGGTTTTTTCATGATTGTAAACTGGACTTGTTTTGTAATAATTCCTTAATTGGTACTGGGTATGTATTCAAAGGATTTATTGTATTAGATACAATGTATGACTCTTCATTTTGTAATGAAAATTTCCTTGTTACAAATTCTTCGACTTGTGAGTCTGATATAATTTGTTGGCACGCAAGGCTTGGTCACATTGGACCAACACAAATGGATAGACATGCCAAACGTGGCCTTCTATCCAATGTTTCAAAGGTTGATATGTCGACTTGCGAACATTGTCTTGTAGGGAAATGTCACGCCCCGCTTCCCAAAATGGACGGAAGAGGAACGTGACGAGGCCCGCTTAGGCCAGAGCTTTAGAAGCTCAGACCCAATAAGCGTCTGTAGAGGTACCATTTGAAAAATTGTTTCAGGTTCTTGCATTATTATAGTTCGAAACAACAGAAAGTACGGAAAGGAAGATGCATTCATTAAATTAGAGATATAATATCCGACAAGTACAAAGTCTAAAAAGAAGCCTAAGCGTGGCAACAAAAGTTTTAAAAACAAACCTAAAAACCTCTGAAAGTGGCGGCTAAAAGACCTCAAGGTCTGATCCTCGTCAGGCACGAACTCTGGATCAACGTCCTCGGCTCCTCGTGCTCCAGTGCGTCTGCCTCGTCCACGAACTCTGGCTGAGCACCTGACGTACAGCACCCAAGAAAAAGGAACTGTACGTCAGGTAAAGTCTACAAGAAGGGTTAGACTTCACTGCAAGTGCACCGAACTTTAAACAACGGTTTACTGGTTGATTAGCATGCTGTGGTTATAACAGAGTAACACGACAGGAAGTAACGCAGCAGGAAAGTAAAACGGGACAAGTAGTAGTCGTAGCGTGTGCTACCGACTACGGGGACTAACCTACAGGTGTCAAGACAAGACGGGACGTGACGGGACAAGACAGGACAAACAGGACGGGACAAGACAAGACAAGTGTGACACGAAGGGTTCACGCCTTACGGTTCGAGGGGGATCAGACCCTCTTGCCGTGCGCACGCTCAACCCTACCCCAACCCAGGAACTCAGGACAAGAAGTACAGGGATCACTTCCGCTAGGGAAGCATCCGAAACGCCCGAAGGCTTTTTGTATAACAGGGATCACTTCCGCAAGGAAAGCATCCGAAACGCCCGAAGGCTTTTTGTATAACAGGGATCACTTCCGCAAGGAAAGCATCCGAAACACCCGCAGGCTTTTTGGTAACAGTCACGGGGATCACTCTCGCATGGAGAGCATCCGAAACGCCCGAAGGCTTTTTGTATCACGGGGATCACTTCCGCGGAGGGAAGCATCCGAAACGCCCGCAGGCTTTTTGGTAACAGTCACGGGGATCACTCTCGCATGGAGAGCATCCGAAACGCCCGAAGGCTTTTTGTATCACGGGGATCACTTCCGCGGAGGGAAGCATCCGAAATGCCCGAAGGCTTTTTTTTTGTGTGACAGGACACGACATGACAAGTGTAGGGAAAGTTATTCTAGGGTGTCCACACGCACGCACACACAAGATAGTCCTATGTTGTCAGCAGTTCATTGTCGTCAGGCTCAGACTTCGTCGTCAAGTCTGAGCCATCACGGGTCGTCCCGGACGCTATCATTTCACGTCCGGTTCTCATCACACACAATCTAACAGTTCTACAACTGGAACTAAGGCAAAGTCAAATCGCAAGTGAGTACACTTGCCTGCGGTGGCGAGTGTGTCGTCTGTATGGGGCGTCTCGTCCAAGCGTCTCGTCCAAGCGTCTCGTCCGCGGAAGTCCGTCTGAAACAGGTCATGGTGACGGTGTCAGGTCGCGTTTTCAGTAAATCCTATTTAGGTTCATTTCTAGGTTATCAGGACTATCCAAATTGTCACAAGTCACATTTTGATGTTTTATCAACCTAAATCGACCACTACCCTATGTGCACAGAAATAATTGTCCGATTGTCGATATCTACAGTGAGCAGTGTTTTACTGGTGTGGAAAAGTAAATTTAGTTATAGTTGTTCGATTTTTAGTTAGGGTTCAGTTTTGCTACGGTGTGGGTTTGCTACGAGTTAGGGGACCAACCTGGTCTGACGGTCGCGTGTGAGTTCAACGTCGGAACTGGTAACGGCGATGGATCGCGGTGGGAGACGTGGTTATCTGCACCATAAGATTAATACCAACCCTGAGAATCCTTAACAGTATTATTTACCCAACTCATATAAATATATATACTCATAACTACTACTTATAATTTACTGTTTTGCAAAGTATTAAGCTAACCTAAGAGCCAATATACTGTATATTTGCAAAATAAAGTCTAAAACATTATATAACACGTAATTCAAAGGTTTCATAAAGATAATATATTATTAAGACTGTGTAACCTGTATATAAGCTATATATATTACTATTATATATAACCTAACCACATATATAATAAATTCCAAGCAATGAGAGGACAACTCACGTATTAACCCAGCCCGTCGTTCCTCTCCGTTGCCGTTGCATGCAGGTGGCAGAGAAGCGCGGTTCGACGTCAGGCTGAGCGGCTCCAACGACGGGGCTCGTGGGGAGATCGAGGAGAGGCTCAGGCATCGTCGTCGCAGTGGAAAAGGCAACACGTGACGCAGGGCAGCGATGGTCTCCTGAGGCGATGAAGGGAGGCGCCGGAAAACGCAGCTGTCGCTGCTACTGTCTGTGTGCGAAGAGCGGCGGGCGGCGGAGTCAATGCGCCGGAGACGAGGGTGATCGGCATGTGCTTCGGTGACGGAGGAAAACGAGGGGAGGCAAGGGGTGTCGAAAATAGGCGGTGGCCGGTGCGGGAGGGATGTCGCCGGAGAGGGAGGTTGCAGCAATCTTAAAAGGCGGGCGACGGTCGGTAATCACAGCAGGCGATGGCGGCTGCTTGCGCGAGGGGAGGAAGGCGGTTCGGGGCGGTTGAGGGAGGCTCGGAGGTCGGAGGGGATGCCGCCGGCGGCGGGGCTGCTGCTCCGTTGGGTACAGGGAGATAGAGAGATGAGGAAGAGTACGGGACTTTCGAACTGGGTTTAAAACAATTGACAGGCTGCTGTTCTCCCTTAGCCTAGGGTTATTTAGGTTGAATAAAAAATATATAGAGGAGAGAGAGAGAACGTGGGTGAGACGGAAGTGGTGGTTGCTTGATTTGGGGGAGAGAGAATCGCATGGTACGGTTGTGATGGGATTTGATTAACAGTTTCTCTTTTTTTTTGATTTCCTTTATAAAAGACTAAACATAGTGATAGGTCTTTAATAGCAATTAGTCAAGGCTTGGGCTCTAAAGGTATTACTAACGATAAGTATATGCATAAAAAGTAACGCATAGCCTCTAGGAATCTCAACACTTATGTTTTTTTTTTGCTTAATGACTATTTAGGATTAGGGGTAACGGTTGGAAATAAAATAATGATTTGATTACCTCTCTTAACAACACATACAGCACACATTAAAAAAAACAAAACGTTTTATAATTTGAATTCTAAATTAAAAATTTATTAATAAGTAGTGTTATTATTGCAAATTTAACCCTCGATGTCCAAAAATTACCAAGAAAATACCAGGGCGCTCGCGCCTCCGAGAGGGTCGTGAATACGGGGTTCGGTCGCGTGTCTGAACTACGGAAATCAGTAATAAAAATTCAAATACACAAATGCACCATACACGGCTACGCGCTAAAAACATATACGATCGGAAAGTGGCCGTTACATTCTACCCACCTTAGAAATGATTCCGTCCTCGGAATCACTTATACAATAATATCTATATACCCTTATACACGCAACTCTCATATTCCACATACTAATAGCTAATCCTACAACTTCAACTAGCGTTCCACAACAATTCATCATTACCGTCTTTTCACTGGATAATGTCACGACCAGAATCGCATCCTAGCACTTGATTATAGATCCACATTTCCGCTCAAATTCCCATCTCCAAATTCTCATAAAAGGATAATATTCACCTTCTCATTCCATACCGTTCCACTAAACATCATCGCTCAGTAACATCTTCAAATTTCTCGATCTCTTCGCAATATTAATAAATCTCCAAAATGAGATTCTAGTCAACCACCAATCCAAGACAAAAACTTTGTCTATCCTATAATACCTTCACAAATCAACAATCGTCGTGTCTTCTATTTATATTCTTGTCCTATCTTCCCATAATTTTATCCATCAAAATAATTTGGACTATAAAGATCTCATCTCAACCTACCTACTATAACTAATCCCAAGCAATATTAAGTCCGACTACCTAACCATCCATTTATCTCAACGCGTCGTGTTACTCCCAATGTCTTCTCTCGTCAACTCAACAATCAAGTCTCGATGCTAAAAAAAACTCTACTCAATCTCATGATCACCCTAACTCATACTATTCTCCGCAGTTACTCCTATCTACCACCCGTCTAAGCCTCAAGTCTGATAAGTTATTATCTCCTCACATATAATTTCATTCAATCAGAATTCTCCATTGAGTCTGCCTCACATCGGTATTATAAATAAGTCCTGGACAGCTCATTCTTTTTATCCGAAAGAAATTTTAATCCAACATCCTGGTGTTCCAAAAATCAATTAATCATTGCTATAACAAAACTCATCTCTCCCTGAGTCTAACCGCAAACAAAATCCTATAATGATAATAGCTAGTCCTAAATAATATAACAACCAAAAACACGAAGAAATTTCTTAAGGGAGAAATACGAGAAGAGATAGAGAGACTTAAGGCCAATGAAATATTTTAAAACATTTGGAAAAAAAACATGTGGAGCTGCGGTAATGGGTGAGGGAGGATAAGTGATTTGTGATCCTGCGGGCTAGTTTCAAAACTTTTAAAGATTTGGTTTAAAAGAAAACAAAAGTTTGATACAATCACATGCAGTCAGAGTTAAGCTATTCTATAATCGCGAAAAACTACGTCTAAGGAAATTGCCTGCTATGACCCTATCCATATACGTATGAATACCGTCATTCAGACAACTTCAATCATATCATGGTTAACACTGAGTGCACATTCAAGACACAAAAGGCAATTATCAGGATCCTAAAGATGACACACGCATACAGGTCAACACACTCTACCTATACTCACGCACCACAACGACATCCCTACCAAAGGGCCTACTCCTAAACTGGAGATATCATGGACAACTACAAGGGCTAGTATCTACGCAAAATAAAGGGAACAGAAACCAAAAGTATAACGAAATAAATCGGAAAGAACGAGTTCAAGTAAGGCGGGGCAAGGAGATAGTTGGTTGGATGGAACGAAAAATATTCTTCAAAATAATTAGATTGATGACGGGAGAATTACGGGTAAAATATGATATCGTATACTTTATACTCTTATAAAAATAAGTGGGGAAAAGGAGCAGATAGTAAAATTATTACGATTTGGAAAAATTTAGATGAAGGAATAAAAGTAGGATAATGTAGCGATTGTCTTGCAAATGAAAATAAATTTAAACAAGGATCCTTGGAGTATGAGCACGATGAACATAGGGATGTTTATATGTAAAGAAATTTAAAAATCCCCCTTTGTTTTAGAAAAATATTCTAAAGTACGTACGTAAATGGTTAAAAATAAATTTCGTAGGTTAGAAAAATGATATATTGAATTCCCGAAATGGTAACAAAGTTTTAAAACTAAGATACGATGGTTACTGATTCGAAAATAAGTACGAGACCGTAACTTAAAACTTTTACGACCGAAAGGTTTCAAAATTTTGCGAAAGAATTTTAACTCAACCGAAAGTAAGAAATTTTAAATAATTAATAAAAATTTTCAAAGATGTCAAATTGGGCGGAGAATTTAATAATGAATTTCGAAAATACTTTTAAAGGATGCAGGATTGGTCAAGGAAGGGATTCGAAGGATCAACGATAATCGTCCGGAAACGATCACGCGAATCGGGAGAAGGAAAATGATCGCATGGTGGTTACACATAGAATAAGATGCAAGGAGGCTACGATGGGACCCTACGATCGATAACGCAGAAGTGTAATGATCAGAGACGATAGAAGTCAGGGGTCCTATTTATCGGGTCATCTGAAGATTAGGATAACTCAGCTCTAAGACTTCCTAATGAGCTAGTCTATAATCGGGATCTAAAGATAAGGTTCCTAAGAGAATCCAGGTTAGTTCTGTTGGGCCCGAAGTTGATGGGACTGAGCGAACGACTAAATAAAAGGACTCTAGAATCTAACACGGTCAGAGTCAAGTGGGCTGCTAAGATATTCTAGGATGAGGACGACTAATTCCTAACCAAGGCGTCAGACTATCAAATTGGGACGTCTACCTAAGTCTTCCTACTATCTAAGACTGGGAAACTAATTCAGACTTGTACGTGGATATTAAATGAATGCGGTACTTTTATTGTTCCGAACTTTTGCAAGACCTGCATGGGCCACCACTAAAACCTGTCACGCCCCGCTTCCCAAAATGGACGGAAGAGGAACGTGACGAGGCCCGCTTAGGCCAGAGCTTTAGAAGCTCAGACCCAATAAGCGTCTGTAGAGGTACCATTTGAAAAATTGTTTCAGGTTCTTGCATTATTATAGTTCGAAACAACAGAAAGTACGGAAAGGAAGATGCATTCATTAAATTAGAGATATAATATCCGACAAGTACAAAGTCTAAAAAGAAGCCTAAGCGTGGCAACAAAAGTTTTAAAAACAAACCTAAAAACCTCTGAAAGTGGCGGCTAAAAGACCTCAAGGTCTGATCCTCGTCAGGCACGAACTCTGGATCAACGTCCTCGGCTCCTCGTGCTCCAGTGCGTCTGCCTCGTCCATGAACTCTGGCTGAGCACCTGACGTACAGCACCCAAGAAAAAGGAACTGTACGTCAGGTAAAGTCTACAAGAAGGGTTAGACTTCACTGCAAGTGCACCGAACTTTAAACAACGGTTTACTGGTTGATTAGCATGCTGTGGTTATAACAGAGTAACACGACAGGAAGTAACGCAGCAGGAAAGTAAAACGGGACAAGTAGTAGTCGTAGCGTGTGCTACCGACTACGGGGACTAACCTACAGGTGTCAAGACAAGACGGGACGTGACGGGACAAGACAGGACAAACAGGACGGGACAAGACAAGACAAGTGTGACACGAAGGGTTCACGCCTTACGGTTCGAGGGGGATCAGACCCTCTTGCCGTGCGCACGCTCAACCCTACCCCAACCCAGGAACTCAGGACAAGAAGTACAGGGATCACTTCCGCTAGGGAAGCATCCGAAACGCCCGAAGGCTTTTTGTATAACAGGGATCACTTCCGCAAGGAAAGCATCCGAAACGCCCGAAGGCTTTTTGTATAACAGGGATCACTTCCGCAAGGAAAGCATCCGAAACACCCGCAGGCTTTTTGGTAACAGTCACGGGGATCACTCTCGCATGGAGAGCATCCGAAACGCCCGAAGGCTTTTTGTATCACGGGGATCACTTCCGCGGAGGGAAGCATCCGAAACGCCCGCAGGCTTTTTGGTAACAGTCACGGGGATCACTCTCGCATGGAGAGCATCCGAAACGCCCGAAGGCTTTTTGTATCACGGGGATCACTTCCGCGGAGGGAAGCATCCGAAATGCCCGAAGGCTTTTTTTTTTGTGTGACAGGACACGACATGACAAGTGTAGGGAAAGTTATTCTAGGGTGTCCACACGCACGCACACACAAGATAGTCCTATGTTGTCAGCAGTTCATTGTCGTCAGGCTCAGACTTCGTCGTCAAGTCTGAGCCATCACGGGTCGTCCCGGACGCTATCATTTCACGTCCGGTTCTCATCACACACAATCTAACAGTTCTACAACTGGAACTAAGGCACAGTCAAATCGCAAGTGAGTACACTTGCCTGCGGTGGCGAGTGTGTCGTCTGTATGGGGCGTCTCGTCCAAGCGTCTCGTCCAAGCGTCTCGTCCGCGGAAGTCCGTCTGAAACAGGTCATGGTGACGGTGTCAGGTCGCGTTTTCAGTAAATCCTATTTAGGTTCATTTCTAGGTTATCAGGACTATCCAAATTGTCACAAGTCACATTTTGATGTTTTATCAACCTAAATCGACCACTACCCTATGTGCACAGAAATAATTGTCCGATTGTCGATATCTACAGTGAGCAGTGTTTTACTGGTGTGGAAAAGTAAATTTAGTTATAGTTGTTCGATTTTTAGTTAGGGTTCAGTTTTGCTACGGTGTGGGTTTGCTACGAGTTAGGGGACCAACCTGGTCTGACGGTCGCGTGTGAGTTCAACGTCGGAACTGGTAACGGCGATGGATCGCGGTGGGAGACGTGGTTATCTGCACCATAAGATTAATACCAACCCTGAGAATCCTTAACAGTATTATTTACCCAACTCATATAAATATATATACTCATAACTACTACTTATAATTTACTGTTTTGCAAAGTATTAAGCTAACCTAAGAGCCAATATACTGTATATTTGCAAAATAAAGTCTAAAACATTATATAACACGTAATTCAAAGGTTTCATAAAGATAATATATTATTAAGACTGTGTAACCTGTATATAAGCTATATATATTACTATTATATATAACCTAACCACATATATAATAAATTCCAAGCAATGAGAGGACAACTCACGTATTAACCCAGCCCGTCGTTCCTCTCCGTTGCCGTTGCATGCAGGTGGCAGAGAAGCGCGGTTCGACGTCAGGCTGAGCGGCTCCAACGACGGGGCTCGTGGGGAGATCGAGGAGAGGCTCAGGCATCGTCGTCGCAGTGGAAAAGGCAACACGTGACGCAGGGCAGCGATGGTCTCCTGAGGCGATGAAGGGAGGCGCCGGAAAACGCAGCTGTCGCTGCTACTGTCTGTGTGCGAAGAGCGGCGGGCGGCGGAGTCAATGCGCCGGAGACGAGGGTGATCGGCATGTGCTTCGGTGACGGAGGAAAACGAGGGGAGGCGAGGGGTGTCGAAAATAGGCGGTGGCCGGTGCGGGAGGGATGTCGCCGGAGAGGGAGGTTGCAGCAATCTTAAAAGGCGGGCGACGGTCGGTAATCACAGCAGGCGATGGCGGCTGCTTGCGCGAGGGGAGGAAGGCGGTTCGGGGCGGTTGAGGGAGGCTCGGAGGTCGGAGGGGATGCCGCCGGCGGCGGGGCTGCTGCTCCGTTGGGTACAGGGAGATAGAGAGATGAGGAAGAGTACGGGACTTTCGAACTGGGTTTAAAACAATTGACAGGCTGCTGTTCTCCCTTAGCCTAGGGTTATTTAGGTTGAATAAAAAATATATAGAGGAGAGAGAGATAACGTGGGTGAGACGGAAGTGGTGGTTGCTTGATTTGGGGGAGAGAGAATCGCATGGTACGGTTGTGATGGGATTTGATTAACAGTTTCTCTTTTTTTTTTTTGATTTCCTTTATAAAAGACTAAACGTAGTGATAGGTCTTTAATAGCAATTAGTCAAGGCTTGGGCTCTAAAGGTATTACTAACGATAAGTATATGCATAAAAAGTAACGCATAGCCTCTAGGAATCTCAACACTTATGTTTTTTTTTTGCTTAATGACTATTTAGGATTAGGGGTAACGGTTGGAAATAAAATAATGATTTGATTACCTCTCTTAACAACACATACAGCACACATTAAAAAAAACAAAACGTTTTATAATTTGAATTCTAAATTAAAAATTTATTAATAAGTAGTGTTATTATTGCAAATTTAACCCTCGATGTCCAAAAATTACCAAGAAAATACCAGGGCGCTCGCGCCTCCGAGAGGGTCGTGAATACGGGGTTCGGTCGCGTGTCTGAACTACGGAAATCAGTAATAAAAATTCAAATACACAAATGCACCATACACGGCTACGCGCTAAAAACATATACGATCGGAAAGTGGCCGTTACAGGAAATCTTGTCGCAAGCCGTTAGGAACCGGCACAAGGGCCGAGGTTCCATTACAGCTCATCCATTCGGACATATGTTGTCCGATGAATGTCAAGACAAGACGCTGGAAGTCCTATTTCATCACTTTTATTGATGACTTCACCCGATTCGGACATATCTATTTGATATCCCACAAAAGTGAAGCATTAACCTGCTTTAAAAACTATATGAGTTTAGTGGAAAATCAATTAGATCGCAAGATTAAGGTCTTGCGAACCGATAGGGGCGGTGAATATCAATCAGCAAGTTTTAAGGAACTTTGTGATGAAAAGGGCATAGTTCATCAGGTAACTATACCTTATACTCCTCAACAAAATGGTGTTGCAGAAAGGAGAAATAGGACTTTAATGGAAATGGTCCGTTCGATGATGGCGCAAGCTAACTTGCCAATCACTTTTTGGGGTGATGCATTATTGACGGCCACTTTCATTTTAAACCGCGTACCCTCGAAATCAATTAGCTCCACTCCTTATAAGTTGTGGAACCAAAGGTCTCCTGACTTAAACATTTTAAAACCTTGGGGATGTGCATCCTATGCACATATTTCCTCCCATAAGTATGGAAAACTTGGGCCACGGGGAAGAAAATGTATCTTTATACGATACGCAGAAAACTCCAAAGGTTATGTTTTCATTAGTCAGGAAGACAATGGAGGTCTAATTGAATTTGAATCGAGGGATGTCACTTTCTTGGAAAACGAGTTTCCAAGACAGGGCGAGATAAGTCAGGACTTATCTCTATTTGAGATTAATGATCAAGAAGGATTACCTCATTCAAGTGTGAGAATTCTTGGTGAAGACGAAAATACGTTTCAACCTTCACCAATGGATGATACGAATGATGCTAATCCTATTCCATACGGGAATAATGATCCAAGTGGGAGCATTTCTAACGAAATTCCAAGTGGGAGTGATATTAGAATTGATCTAAATTCGAGTCAACAAGGACTTGAAGAATCTCAAATACGACGTAGTAGTCGTACAAGGTTGGCTCCTCTAAGATTTGAGGATGAATTTCCGCAAACCTTTATGACTTTACTACAAGATGATGACGAGCCTGCTACTTTCAAACAGGCCGTATCATGCCCTGCGAAAGACAAATGGATGGAAGCGATGAAGGAAGAGTTGGAATCCATGAAAGTTAACCAAGTCTGGGACTTAGTTGACTTACCCGGAGGACGTAGAGCTATTGGGAACAAATGGGTTCTCAAGATCAAGCATAAGGCCGATGGCTCTATTGACAGATATAAAGCTCGCCTTGTCGCGAAAGGTTTTACGCAACAGGAAGGGAGAGACTACGAAGAGACCTTCTCACCTGTTGTCCGTTTTACCACGATTCGCCTGATTCTGGATATGGTAGCTTGCTTAGACCTCGAATTACATCAGATGGATGTAAAGACTGCCTTTCTCAATGGAGAATTGGACGAGGAGATCTATATGGAACAACCAAAAGGGTTTGTAAAAGAAGGAAACGAACATAAGGTTTGTAAACTTCGTAAGTCCATATATGGTCTTAAACAATCCTCGAGGCAATGGTATATACGATTTCAAGAAGTTGTCTTATCAAATGGTTTTTCCATGCTTGATGAAGATAACTGTGTATATATCAAGAGGATTAAAAGCAAGTATGTTATTATGTCTCTATATGTAGATGACATTTTAATAGCCGGAAATGACAAGGGCTTTGTGATGGATATCAAGGCTTGGCTTTCATCAGTTTTTGAGATGAAAGACATGGGAGAAGCCGCATATATCCTTGGAGTTAAGATTTCAAGGAATCGTTCGAAGAAACTTCTTTCTCTTTCACAAGAGACTTATATAAAGAAGGTTCTAGAACTTTTTAATATTCAGGACTGCAAGTCCATTGATACCCCTATAAGCAAGTGCGATAATTTATGTCTGAAATCATGTCCAAAGAACCAAAAGGAAAAGGAAATTATGGAAAAAGTTTCATATTCCAGTGCAGTTGGTAGTCTTATGTACGCTATGATGTGTACAAGACCGGACATCTGTTTTGCCGTTGGAATGGTAAGTCGTTACCAATCCAATCCAGGGCAAGTACACTGGAAAGCGGTTAAGAGGATATTACGGTATCTTAAGGGAACTACGGACTATGCTTTATGCTATCAAGGAGATGCCTTGAGGCTCGAAGGCTACACTGATGCTGATTGGGCGGGTGATCTCGATGAGTGACGATCGACCTCAGGATATGTTTTTCTACTCGGATCTGGTGCAATATCCTGGAGTAGCAAGAAACAATCTCGCATCGCACTTTCAACTATGGAAGCCAAGTTTGTAGCATTTAGCATGGCAGTCCAAGAGGCTGTTTGGCTTAGGAAGTTCTTAGACAGGCTAATTGATGCAAGTGACTCAGGTGCTGTACCTATACACAGCGACAGTCAAGCATCTATAGCTTATGTCAAAGATCCTAAATTCCATTGTAAGACCAAACACATAGATATCTGCTACAAATTTGCAAAAGACTATGATAAGACCAAGAAGGTAGACATAAGGTACATATCTACGCATGAGATGATAGCGGATCCGCTTACGAAGGCGATCCCCAGAGATGTGTTTTACAAACACTTATCATCTCAAGGATTGCGTAAGAGCTGAGTTGTACCAATGTAAATTTCCATGTCTGTAAAGGATCAAATTTAATAAAAAAGTTCTTTTCAACATTGCATATGACTTTCTTGAAAATGTTTGTGTACATTTTAAATCTCAGCTGGTTTTTTAGTATGTCGGACAGATTGAGGTTGGCTCTCTCATATGAGCAACTGCCTTTATTATATCAGACGGATAAAATAAAGATGAGACCTGTTTAAAGTCAAAATCGTCAGACAGATGATTTAGAGTCATGACTTAAACAAAATGGTCGTATGAAAGATCTGCATCATATGGATGCTTACAAAAGATCTAATAGGATTCTTAAATCCTATCTGTCTTATGCGGGATGTGGGTCCAGAAGATTATTTGAGTAGTAAAAGGGACTCAAAATCAGACATTGTGGTGTCTGATCATCATCCTTACAACATCATTAAGACATACGCTCCCTGGGAAAGGAGTGATGTTGTAATACATATTCATACTACGTATGCATTTTGACCATTGGGTTAGAATAGTAATTGTGTTTACTATTATGTGAGACCTAAAGACCACATGGGTCTTAACTCGTTACCCTTATGGACTCTAATTGGTTCCTTTAGATTTGACTGGGTGATTGCTATCTTAGCATGTTGCTTATGGACTATGGTCAATTCGATCCAGCGGGGCATATTAGAAAAGCAAGTCAAGTCAAGATCGAAAGGATCGTAAGAAGAGGAAGATTAATTTCATATTCACATTTGGACTTTATGTTGGATATGGAAGACGTTAGTACACCCTTGTAGGGGATGTACGAGGGAATACAGACCTCGAACGTCGCGTACACGAAGTCGTGCGCAAAGGGAATATGTTCCCTTACGGAGAGGATCTCTAGATTGATGGGAAAGTCGCATTATATATGCATAAGTGCATGCGACATATGGCTAATAAAGGGGTAATATCTTAAGCTTATATTGTACCATGCATATGGTACAACTTAAGCTTATAATATGCCATGTACGATGGTACACCTTAGTTAAATTGTTCCAAAGGAACAATTGATCCTAAAATAACTACCTTGGGGGCTATAAATAAGACCCAAGGGTTAGCCATTTTCCTTACACTTTGCATGGCATTCATGCATGCATCTTCATTCTAGCGAAGCTCTGCCGAAATACTTCCTCTCCCTTTTATCCAAGTTCTTAATCTAAAAGTAGAGATTTAGATTGTGGATTTAGTAGCCTTACTCTGTTCGTGAGAAGACTCGATCCGTCGTGGCGAATCCGAAGGCGAAGTTCGTAGACTACCGTGCTGCATACGCAAGCGTAAGTCTAAACTTCATTTATCGATCCTAACTCTGTTTTGGCAGGATCCTACATTGGTATCGGAGCCATATGGGTTCGCCCCGGTCAAACCATCGCCCCGTCGAAACTATGAACGAGTCGTTGTCTTTTTCACGAATGGGTCTCCTACCATTACGGATATGGTAGGAACGCTTCGTGACGGAGAGAACGCAGCGGTTGTTCTTTTCACGTTAGGGTCTCCTATCATTACGGATTTGGTAGGAACTCTCCGTGACGGGAAGAACCGACCGTTCACATAGTATGTTATTCATTTTTGGCACACGGCCATTAGGAAATAACTAATTTCTCGACGAACGGGTGCTTCATCGACGAACGGGTGCTTCATCGAGGAAGAAGGTGGTGGTTATTCCCATCGGGGAAGATGAATTTTAGTGTATGTGCACCATGGCCAAATGGTCTATGAAGGCCATGCACCCCCCTCCCCATGCGGAGGGGGTTGGCTACGGCCAATAACCACCGGCGACCACCCCATCAAGGGCGAGGAGTGTGTGCGGCAACCCCATTCAAAGGGGGTGGCCGGCCATGGCCAAAGGGGCCATGGCCGGCCAATGCCAAATGACCTTGGCCATGACCGGCCATGGCCAAGCCATGGCCGGCCATGGCCAGGCCGGCAGTGGCCGGCCATGGCCAGGCCGGCAGTGGCCGGCCTCGGCCACGGCCTGCCGGCCTGGCCGGCCTGGCCGGCCCTGGCAGTGGCCAGGGCCGGCGCCCTGGCCACTGCCAGGGCCTGGCCGCCCTGGCCGAGGCCAGGGCAGGGGCCCTGGCCCCGGCCAGGGGCCTCTGGCCTAGGCCGGGCCAGGCAGAGGCCTGGCCGGCCTCTGGCCGAGGCCAGACCAGGCAAAGGCGTGGCCGGCCTCTGGCCGGGGCCAGGCCAGTGGCCCGGCCGGCCCTGGCAGTGGCCAGGGCTGCCGCAGGCCGCCCCTGGCCGGCCAGGGCAGTGGCCCTTGGCCAGCCTCGGCCAGGGCAGGGGCCCTGGCCGGGAGTGAAGAAGACCAAATTTTGGTCGACCAATTTGGGTGTTTTGGTCGACCAATTCGGCAAAAGGCCTTGGTTGAACATGAACGTGCCGACTAGCCCATACGGGGCCAAACGATAGTCGTCTGCATCAAAATTCTCTCATACGGGGAGAAACGCTTGGATCCATACGGGAGCCAGTGACGATAGTTTGCAGAAAAATCCCCAAAAGGGGGATCCAACCTTGGCACGGCTACATTCCCGACAAACGGTCAGGGAGTGCCGAATATTTCACTAGTATCATAAGGGTACTAAGTTGAAATATACATTTTTTTTGAAAAATACGTTTTCATACGTTTTGAAAAATACGTTTTCAAAAACGCTTTTCCGCTGCAAAGTACTATAAGAGTACTAACATTTGATAAAGTGAGGGAGAAATATTGAAAGTTACTCTAGATGGTGATTGGAAACATAGTGACCTTTCCGATTCTAGAGTAACATCTTCAATATTTTTCGAAAGTAACTTATCAAATTATGAATATCATTCCAAGTGGGAGTTGATTTTAGAACTATCCATATGGGATATTCTATTATCATTTCAAGTGGGAATTATATCTGAAAAATACGTTTTCAAACTCGTTTTCCGCTGCTAGTACTATAAGAGTACTATTGTTTGATAAGTGATGGGGGAATATTGAAGGTTGTTCTAGATGGTGATTGGAATCGAAGAGACCTTTTCGATTCTAGAACAACATCTTCAATATTTTTCGAAAGTAACTTATCAAATATAATATAATTCCAAGTGGGATTTGAATTTTTAGAACTATCCAAATGGGATATTCTATTATCGTTTCAAGTGGGAGTTATATTTTAAGAATTTTTATGCAATGTTTTGATCAAACCTTCGGTTTTGTGTCTTTTGCAGCATTTTAAAAGTAAAATGTCTTCCGCTTCAAAGAATATCGTCGCTGAGTTAAACAGAGGTGAAAAACTCAACGGCGATAATTACAACCTTTGGTCCATCAAGATACAATACGTTCTAGAGGAGCAAGAAGTGCTCGAAACTCTAAAGAACGTTATGATTGAACCCGAGTTGGGCACTACGGCCCAACACCGACGAGACAAGGAAGCTTTTGATGCTTGGTCTCGGAAGAACAAGATAGCGCGCATTACGTTATTAAGCAGTATGGCTGATGACGTAATGCGCATCTTCCGAGAACATGACCTAGCCATGGACATATGGTCCAAGCTAGAGGAGAAGTTCGGTGGCACATCGGTGTCCAAACTTCGCGCCTTAACTATAAGGTTCGATACATATAAGAAACGTCCAGATCATTCCATGGGGAAACATCTGCGACATATGGCGAACCTTATCTCGGAGTTAAAGGACGTAGGTCATGTGCTCACTGATGAGCAACAAATCCAAGCAGTCATACGTTCCCTACCAAATGGGTGGGATCAAATGAAGATGCATCTCACTCACAATGAGAGCATCAAGACCTTCAGCGATGTTTCCAAGCACCTCGAATTAGAGGAAGAGCGGCTTGCGGCTGCCAAACCAAGTGCAGAAGTGCACATGGTTGCTAGTTCCTCACACGGGGGAAAGAAACGGAAAAATCGTTCGAAGTTCACTAATGAACGTAATAAGCAACCTGAGTCTACCAAGAAACCCAAACATAAGGGTGGGCACAAGAAATGGCACAAGAAGAAAGACTTGAAGAGGATCAAGTGCTTCAAGTGCAACAAGCTCGGTCACTATGCTCGTTCGTGTACGAGTGGAGGGGACGAGGTAACTTGTAAATATACTAGTTACATATGTGTTTCTAGTTCGATATTTCTTGTGGAATCTAATCCGTTTTGGATAATTGATTCAGGTGCCACCGACCACATAGCAAGGGACAGACGGTCCTTCGTGGAGTATCATGGGATACCCCAAGGAACGAAGTGGATCTATGTAGGAAACAACACACGTGTTGAAGTGAAAGGCGTTGGGACTTGCAAGCTAGTCTTGGAAAACGGCTGCACTCTCCTACTTCATGATTTCCTCTTCGCTCCAGATATTCGAAGGAATATAATTTCTGTGGTTGTATTAATGGGTCTTGGCTATAACTGGTTTTTTCATGATTGTAATGTGGACTTAAGTTGTAATAATACTCTTATTGGTACTGGGTTTGTATTTAAAGGATTTATTGTAATGAGTACAATGTATGATTCCTCATGTAATGAAAATTTCCTTATTGCAAATTCTAAGACTTATGAGTCTGATGTGAATTGTTGGCACGCAAGGCTTGGTCATATTGGACCAACGCGTATGGATAGACTTGCCAAACGTGGCCTTCTATCCAATGTTTCAAAGGTTGAAATGTCGACCTGCGAACATTGCCTTGTGGGGAAATCTTGTCGCAAGCCGTTTGGAACCGGCACAAGGGCCGAGGTTCCATTACAGCTTATCCATTCGGACATATGTGGTCCGATGAATGTCAAGACAAGACGCGGAAAGTCCTATTTCATCACTTTTATTGATGATTTCACCCGATTCGGTCATATCTATTTGATATCCCACAAAAGTGAAAGCACTAAACCTGCTTTTAAAACTATATGAGTTTAGTGGAGAATCAATTAGATCGCAAGATTAAGGTTGTGCGAACCGATAGGGGCGGTGAATATCAATCAACAAGTTTAAAGGAACTTTGTGATGAAAAAGGCATAGTACATCAGGTAACTATGCCTTATACTCCTCAACAAATTGGTGTTGCAGAAAGGAGGTATATGACTTTAATGAAAAATGGTCAGTTCAATGATGGCGCAAGCTAACTTGCCAATCACCTTTTGGGGTGATGCATTATTGACGTCCGCTTTCATTTTGAACTGCGTACCCTCGAAATCAGTTAGCTCCACTTCTTATGAGTTGTGGAACCAAATGTCTCCTGACTTAAACATTTTTGAAACCTTGGGGTTGTGCATCCTACGCACATATTTCCTCCCATAAGTATGGCAAACTTGGGCCAAGGGGACGGAAATGTATCTTTATACGATACGCAGAAAACTCCAAAGGTTATGTTTTTTTATTAGTCAGGAAGACAATGGTGGACTAATTGAGTTTGAGTCGAGGGATGTCACTTTCTTGGAAAATGAGTTTCCAAGACAGGGCGAGATAAGTCAGGACTTATCTCCATTTGAGATTTATGATCAAGAAGGATTACCTCATTCGAGTCGGAGAATTCTTGGTGAAAACAAAAATACGTTTCAACCTTCACCAATGGATTATACGAATGACGATTATCCTATTCCATACGGGAATAATGATCCAAGTGGGAGCAATTCTAACGACATTCCAAGTGGGAGTGATATTAGAATTAATCTAAACTCAAGTCAACAAGGACTTGAAGAATCTCAAATACGACGTAGTAGTCGTACAAGGTTGGCTCCTCTAAGATTTGAGGATGAATTTCCGCAAACCTTTATGACTTTACTACAAGAAGATGACGAGCCTGCTACTTTCAAACAGGCCGTATCATGCCCTGCAGAAGACAAATGGATAGAAGCGATGAAGGAGGAATTGAAATCCATGAAAGTTAACCAAGTCTGGGACTTAGTTAACTTACCCAGAGGACATAGAGCAATTGGGAACAAATGGGTTCTCAAGATCAAGCATAAGGCTGATGGATCTATAGATAGATATAAAGCTCGCCTTGTCGCGAAAGGTTTTACGCAACAGGAAGGGATAGACTACGAAGAGACCTTCTCACCTGTTATGCGTTTTACCTCGATTCGCCTGATTCTGGCAATGGTAGCTTGCTTATACCTCGAATTACATCAGATGGATGTAAAGACTGCCTTTCTCAATGGAGAATTGGACGAGGAGATCTATATGGAACAACCAACAGGGTTTGTAAAAGAAGAAAACGAACATAAGGTTTGTAAACTTCATATATGATCTTAAACAATCCTCGAGGCAATGGTATATACGA
Source organism: Scilla litardierei (assembly GCA_030789695.1). Lineage (NCBI taxonomy): Eukaryota > Viridiplantae > Streptophyta > Magnoliopsida > Asparagales > Asparagaceae > Scilla > Scilla litardierei. The sequence continues at coordinate 97,577,727 of CM061139.1, read as the reverse complement.
TTTCATAAAGTTATCAAATGGTTTTACCATGCTTGATGAAGATAACTAAGTATATATCAAGAGGATTAAAAGCAAGTATATTATCATGTCTCTATATGTAGATGACATTTTAATAGCCAGAAATGACAAGGGCTTTGTGATGAGTATCAAGGCTTGGCTTTCATCAGTATTTGAGATGAAAGGCATAGGAAAAGCCGCATATATCGTTGGAGTTAAGATTTCAAGGAATCGTTCAAAGAAACTTCTTTCTCTTTCACAGGAGACTTATATAAAGAAAGTTCTAGAACGATTTAATATGCAGGACTGCAAGTCCATTGATATTCATATAAGCATATGCGATAATTTATATCTGGAATCGTGTCCAAAGAACCAAAAGGAAAAGGAAATTATGGAAAAAGTTCCATATTCCAGTGTAGTTGATAGTCTTATGTACGCTATGGTGTGTACGAGACCAGACATTTGTTTTTGCCGTTGGAAATGGTAAGCTGTTACCAATCCAATACAGGGCAAGTACACTGGAAAGCGGTTAAGAGGATAATGTGTCTTGTAAGATCAAACACATTGATATCCGATACGAATTTGCAAAAGACTATGATAAAACCAAGAAGGTAGACATAAGGTACATATCTACGCATGAGATGATAGAGGATCCGCTTACGAAAGCGATCCCCAGAAATGTGTTTTATAAACACTTATCATCCCAAGGATTGCGTAAAGAGCTGAGTTGTACCAATATATATTCCCATGTCTGAGAAAGATCAAATTTGATAAAAGAATAAGTTCTTTTTCAAACATTGCATATGAATCTCTTAAGAAATGTTTGTGTACATTTTTGAAATCTCAGCTGAATTCTAGTATGTTGGACAGATTGAGGTTGGCTCTCTCACATGAGCAACCGCCTTATTCTATCAGACGGATGGAATAGAGATGAGACCTGTTTGAAGTCAAAATCATCAGACGGATGATTTAAGAGTCATGACTTAAACAAAATGGTCGCACGAAAGATCTGCATCATATGGATGCTTACAAAAGATCTAAGAGGATTTTTTTTGAAATCCTATCTGTCTAAATGCGGGATGTGAGTCCAAAGGATTATTTGAGTAGAATAAGGGACTTAAAGTCAGACATTGTGGTGTCTGATCATCATCCTTACAACATCATTGAGACATACACTCCATGGGAAAGGAGCGATGTTGTAATACGTGTTCATACCACGTATGCATTTCGACCACTGAGTTAGTAGCAATAGTGTTTGCTATTATGTGAGACTCAAAGGCCATATGGGCCTTAACTCTTACCCTCAAGGACTCCAATTGGTTCCTTTAGATTTGACGAGATGATCGCTATCTTAGCGTGTTACTTATGGGCTATGATAATTCGGCTCGGCGGGGCACGTTAGAAAAGCGAGTCTAGTCAAGATCAGAAGGTTCGCAAGAAGAGGAAGATTGATTTCATATTCACATTTGGACTTTAATGATTCAAATCTGGCCAGCCAATTGTAATCCAGATGGGATTCAATTGTTGAATATAAAGTATAAGAAATGTGAAGAAAAAATCTAGGGTAAAGCATGCGTTGAACTACTCAACTTTGCACCTTCGAGGTCGTTGTGTATCTCTAACAAGTGCACAACAACAGACTCTACGCGCATGACGGTCGCACGGTCTATTTCTCGGTATGATAGATGAAAGAACTAAGAGAAAGACGTTCTCTTACAATCCCCTCAAGTGTGAGTGGGAGATGTTGGATATGGAAGACGTTAGTACACCCTTGTAGGGGATGTACGAGGGAATACGGACCTCGAACGTCGCGTACACGAAGTCGTGCGCAAAGGGAATATGTTCCCTTACGGAGAGGATCTCTAGATTGATGGGAAAGTCGCATTATATATGCATAAGTGCATGCGACATATGGCTAATAAAAGGGTAATATCTTAAGCTTATATTGTACCATGCATATGGTACAACTTAAGCTTATAATATGCCATGTACGATGGTACACCTTAGTTAAATTGTTCCAAAGGAACAATTGATCCTAAAATAACTACCTTGGGGGCTATAAATAAGACCCAAGGGTTAGCCATTTTCCTTACACTTTGCATGGCATTCATGCATGCATCTTCATTCTAGCGAAGCTCTGCCGAAATACTTCCTCTCCCTTTTATCCAAGTTCTTAATCTAAAAGTAGAGATTTAGATTGTGGATTTAGTAGCCTTACTCCGTTCGTGAGAAGACTCGATCCGTCGTGGCGAATCCGAAGGGGAAGTTCGTAGACTACCGTGCTGCATACGCAAGCGTAAGTCTAAACTTCATTTATCGATCCTAACTCTGTTTTGGCAGGATCCTACACTTTAGAGATTCAAAGCTAGCCAGCCAATTGTAATCCCGATGGGATTCAATTATTGAATATAAAGTATAAGAAATGTGAAGAAATAATCTAGGGTAAAGCATGCGTTGATCTACTCAACTTTGCACCTCGAGGGGTGTTGTGTATCTCTAACAAGTGCACAACAGCGGACTCTATGCGCATGACGGTCACACAGCCTATTTCTCGGTATGATAAACAGAAGAGTTAAAGGAAAGATGTTTCCTTACAATCCCCTCAAGTGTGAGTGGGAGATGTTGGATATGGACGACATGAATACACCCATGAGGGGATGTATAAGGGTATACGGACCTCAGATGTCGTGTGCACGAAAGCGTGCACGAAGGGAACCTTTTTCTCGTATGAAAAGGACCACTCGATAAGTGGAAAAAGCCACTCGATAAGTGGAAAAAGCCACTTTATAAGTGCATAAAGGCACTTGATAAGTGAATGAAGAAGAGGATAAATGAATGTGCTAATATAGGCTAATAAGCTTATATTTAGTTATTTCCTACAATAACTACCCCTAAAGCCTATAAATAGGACCCAAGGGTAAGGCATTCATACTACACTTTCCATGCCATAAGTTTGCATAAGGCATCTTATGTTCTTCTTCTCCCTTCCATTAAAATCCTCTACTAAATAGAGATTTAGGCGGTGAAACTCTGCTTTGATCCTCCGTGACGAAGTACCGACCGTTGTGGCGAATCCGAGGGTGAAGTTCAGAGACTACGGTGTCGCATACGCAAGCGTAAGTCTATGTTATTATTCGATCCTAATGTCGTTGTTTTGACAGGATCCTACATCAGCCCCTCACCCGGTCGGTTGGTCATCTCCAACCGATCGGGTGATGCATGCGTGCACCACCTGGGCGCAGCTTGGAGCTCACGAGAAGTCACCCGGTCGGTTCAGTGACCGGGTCAAAAGCTCAAAGTCTCTGGAAATTTGAAGCTGATTGCCAACCGATCGTGTGACCTTCACCCGATCGGTTCACCTGTAGATGAATTCCAACAGCCAAGATCCGATGATTCAACCGGTCTCCTCACCCGATCGACACCAAGATCCAACCGACCGCTTCCAAGATCCAACCGACCGGTTCATCCTGACCGGGTGAAACCCCGCATTGCGCTGTAATTTTGTGAAGCGGTTCACCCGATCGGTTGACTTGTCAACCGATCGGGTGATGTCGTTTTCTATAAATAGAAACCTAGGTTTCCCAGATTCGAGGGTTGGTTATTTTTTACTGTTTTCTTCATTTTGTGACGGCTGTAATTTTTCAGTTTTTGTAAGTTTTCGAATCTTTGTAAAACTTTAGTATTATCTTAATTGCTTTACTACCATTGTATTTCTATTGTATGATTATGATTTTGACGGTCCATTTTCATTTAGATCGCTTTTTAATGAATATTTGTGAGTAGTTCCCAAATCTGGGATTTTGGCAGAAACCCCTTCGTGGGCTCTTCCCGATGTGTCCATAGGGTTAGGAAATCGATAGGAATTAGGAATCTAACGTTTACGCGGGGTGTTTTATTGTCATCGGCGGAAAAAAGACCGCCTTTGACCGTTGGACCAAGGGGGAATAAACTTGGCGGTTGACTCCCTAGCCATAGCTCACGCCCTTAGCGTAGACACCGAATCCTAGCGCGCGGAAGCGACAGGATGAGACGTCGGGAGTTATCGTTGCGAGCTTAGTGCACCCGGAGTCGATCAGTGTTAATGGACATGGGAGTACCCACTGATCGAACCCGGGAAGTCCGGCGTATCATCCTGGGCACCGACCGGAATATCGGGCCCATGGGATACCGGTACCGCTTTTAGAGGCAACGTCTCACCATTATACCCTAATTCCGATCGCCATCCTACCCGTAAGCCGTATCGACGAGAGTCGCTCGTTGGGGTCGAAACCAAAGTCCCGTGTTTTTCCTTCATATTGTCTATACCTTGCATTCCATTACCGTGACAACCCATCATTCGATCTGGGCTAGCTCGCCCACGGGGTGATTTTGATCCTCTTTGACACAAGCACATCCTCGCCTCCCTGTGTTCGACCCCCAAGCCACACTACAACACCATGCGCTTGCGGTTACAAATATTTAAATTCCCACTCCCCCGTTGGCATCATTGCACAACATCCGGCGCACAGACGCGCGCCCAGCGGGGGCCCGGTCAAGTTTATGGCGCCGTTGCCGGGGAGGCAACGTGCTTGTTATTTTAGGATTTCATGAACCCTAGTGTCTAGCTCATATCCCTACCTCGCGATAATTTTCGCACTTTACACTTTTCAATTTCACTTGTACATATTGTAGATAGTAATTGTATAGTACTAATTGATTGAGTCGTCGTGCTGCCGTCGCCACATTCGGTTCCCATTTATGCAACCCGTGCTTTTGACGTGTTTGCTATTTATGCAGTTCTCCCTCTCTCCTTTCTTATAGGTTCTTGGCCTCATGACGAGGATGTTACATGCAGTTTCAGGAGACATCTGGGATCACTCACACCATATCCGTTGTTTGGCATGAAGCTTAGCAGAATCCCTAAATACTTCAAATATACTATCCCTTCTGGCTGCCGCTGTAGAGAATCAGAGGAGGTATCATGATATGCAGCAGCACCTTGACACGGCAACTCCCTTTTCTCATGATGAAGGGGTGATTCAATCGAAATTGTGCGCAATCCAAATAGGATGCACACGATCTCCCCCTGAAGTGAAAGGGTGTCGAAGCAATACAAAATAACTTGGTGAGCCCAGGGTCGAACTCAGGGACAAGTCATCTCGCATTCATAGAGTCAATCAAAGATAGCTAAGGGTGTAAGAACGTCCAACTACTAAGACAGATGTGGTGGTGGAAAGTATGTGTGGTAAAATGTATCAAACTACTCTATAAAAATGAGGGATAGAGGATTGGATAGGCAAATGGCAAGGAGGAGGAGTGCATGGATCGTGGGTTTGCTAGGATCAATGTTATATGTGAGAATATAAACCTACAACTCAATGATGTCCCTTTTGGGGATGCACCATTGGAAAATACTCTTTTGGAGGTGAAAGCAAGTGTGAAATGTGATTCAATTGTGGAGCCCTTTTGGGCTCACAATTGGAAGTGGTAGTGGTCACGGGCTATGGTTCTATATGACTCAATGGCGTCCCTTTTAGGGAAGCGTCATCGGGGATATCCTTTTGGGAGTTAAAATGATGGGATAGTGTAGTGGCTTAAGAATTAGGTCTCATGGAAATTAAGTTGATACTTCTTTTTGAGAAGATCAAACTCATCCTTTTGGGATGATCGGTTCTCTAATATAATCTTTTGGATTCATATAAGAGAGTTAAATTAGAAACTTAAATTTAAGCCACATAAAAAAATAATTCAATCCAAATGAACCCAAATCAACATGTGAACAAAAGTTCCATAGCAAATCACAAACCAAGCAAAGAAATTTATCAATTCATATGGATAAAAAATACTAACTTCATATAAATCATTATTAAATCCATACAATCCAATTAAGCACAAATGAAAACCTAAGACAAAGGAAAGAGATCACCAAATGTTGCTACAAATGAGTCCTTTCTTCTTTTCCCTTTTTCTTCTCCAAGCTCCTCCAAGTTCCTTGCCTCCAAGCCCACCAAGAGCCTCTCAAGAACCTCTTTATTTCAGCTATAGAATGAATTACAATGGGATATAATGGAATATATTGGAATGCCATAAGATGAAGCTCTCCCATCCTTTTATAGGCTTAGAATCCCAAGGGGTTTATAGTGCTTGGCTCTTCATTTCTCCACTCTTTATTTGAGAATCAATTCTATGACTCTTCATTTTCCATTCTTTATTTTAGAATAAATTACATGAAACCATTCAAATCTTGGCCTCTTCATCTTCCACTCTTTATTTGAAATTAAATTCACACGTCTCTTCATTTTTTGTCTCTTTGGCTTCTGGTCATGCAAATAAGCTTAAGAGTGCCAAATTGGTGGAATTTGGGCTGGCCTGCTGGGCTTCTTTTTATTTTTCAGAAATTGCTTTTCGCCTTCAAAAATTCAAGAAAAATACCTAGAGGCTTAGGACAATTCTAAGAAAATATTGGAAATTCCCTATGGCCTCTAGAGGTACCTGAAAAATATTAGGTGTAGAAATTAGTCCAAATAATAATAATATGAATTAAAACATGAACTAAAATCAATATAAAATCATTTTAAGCCTCCAAAAATTGTAGAAAATTCCACCAAGCTCCAAAAAGTACAAAAAAATAGATGTAACACCACAAAAATACTATGAGCACATGAAAAATAATGGAAAGCTACAAAGATCGCTAAAAACTGTATTTTGTGCACAAATCAACGATATGCTCCATAAACCAATTTTAATTCAATTATGCTTATACTGAAGCTTAGTTAAACTATATTCATGCACAAAATGCCCAGAAATAGGGGGAATAAATATGTAATATTCATACTGAATCACAATCCCCAACTAGCTATTTGCTAGTCCCTAGCAAAAATATGCGATAACTTCAGATTCCTTTGAAAAAATGTACATGACGTGCGTATATATTTCATATATTCACGCATGTTTTCTTTCGTGTTTCTCCGTATTTTCCGCCGTCTTTTATTCGTTTTCTCGTATTTTCTCGTTTTCTTTCACTTTTCTTTGTTTCTCCATGTTTGCAGGAGATTGCCCGCGTAGGGGACGTTTAACGACGATATCTCAAGTCCACGGAGCAACGGGAGGAGTCACGCATGACCCAAGGGGTCAAACAAAGATGATGGCATCATTTTATCCCCTCACCCAACCGGTTGGTCATCTCCAACCAATCGGGTGATGCACGCGTGCACCACCCGGTCTCAGCTCAAGTGGATGTCACCCGACCGGTTCACAGGCCGGTTCAACGGGGCTGATTCTCTGTCTTTTCAAGCCAAATTCCAACCGATCCGATGACTCTCACCCGATCGGTTCATCTGTAGCTGATGCTGAGGAGCCGAGACACGGGCACCTAACCGACCCCTTCACCCGATGGCGCCAAGATCCAACCGGTCACCCCAAGAACTCAACCGACCGGTTCATATGACTGGGTGAAACTTCGCCGTTTTCTGTTTATTATTTGTAACGGATCACCCGATCGGTTGACTTGTCAACCAATCAGGTGATACGAGATTTTATAAATAGGACCCCTAGGGTTCCCGAAACGGAGGAGCTGTTAGTTTTTACTGTTTTCTCCTATTTGTGATGGCTGTAATTACTTTTCTATTGTAAGTTTTCAGATCTTTCTTAAACTTTAGTATTATCTTAATTGCTCTACTACCTTCGCATTCCAATCGTCTGATTATGATTTCAACGGTTCATTTTCGTTTAGATCGCTTTTTAATGAATATTTGTGAGTAGTTCCCAAATCTGGGATTTTGGCGGAAACCCCTTCGGGGGCTCTTCCCGATGCATCCATAGGGTTAGGAAATTGATAGGGATTAGGAATCTAATGGTTACACTTGGTGTTTTATTGTCATCGGCGGGAAAAGACCGCCTTTGACCGTTGGGCCAAGGGGGAATAAACTTGGCGGTTGACTCCCTAGCCATAGCTCACGCCCTTAGCGTAGACGCCGAATCCTAGTGCGCGGGAGCGGCAGGATGAGACGTTGGGAGTTATCATTGCGATCTTAGTGCTCCCGGAATCGATCAGTATTAATGGACACTGGAGTGACCACTGATCGAACCCGGGAAGTCCGGTGTATCATCTTGGGCACCGACCGGAATATTGGGCCCATGGGATGCCGGTACCACTTTCAGAGGCAACGTCTCACCATTAGACCCTAATTCCGATCGCCATCCTACCCGTAGGCCGTATCGGCGAGAGTCGCTCGTTGGAGTGGAAACCAAAGTCCCGGGTTTATTTTCTTATTGTTCATACCTTGCATTCCTTTCCCGTGACAACCCATCAACCGATCCGGGCTAGCTCGCCCATGGGGTGATTTCGGTCCTCCTTGACACAAGCACATCCTAGCCTCATGTGTTCGACCCCCAAGCCACACTACAACACCGTGCGCTTGCGGTTACAAATATCTAAACCCTCACGCGGGTCCCTCGGCCATTTGCGGCTAGCAAACCGGGGGCACGTCATGTTTATGGCGCCGTTGCCGGGGAGGCAACGTGCTTGTCATTTTAGGATCTCTTGAACCCTAGTGTCTAGCTCTTATCCCTACCTCGTGATAATTTTCGCATTCTTCTTTTTCCTTTTTATTTTCTTCTTTTTATTTCTTATCTTATCTATCTCTCTCCCATTTGTCGCTTCACGGGTGTTTGTTGTTTTTCATGCGCATGAGTTCAAGAAGTCTCGACGACTTGATCCCCGTTGATCCAGAGATTAACGCCACCCTTAGGCGTTTGGCTGCCGAGAAGCGAAGAAGAGAGGATCTTGAAGCCATGGAGGAGAACACCCTGCCTCGCAAGTCCCTGTTGGAGTACTCGATGCCATCTATCGAGTCCACTTCCGCCATCCGTCTTCCAGCTATTACGGCCCAAAGCTTCGAGCTAAGGCCGTCTTTGGTGACATGGATCCAGCAGGATCAGTTTTCGGGTGCACCCATGGAGAGCCCGATCGAGCATCTAGACTCCTTCTTGGAGAAATATGACACCTTCCGGATTAATGGTGTCACGACTGAGGCGATCCGTCTGAAGCTGTTCCCCTTCTCGTTGCGAGACAAAGCCAAGCAATGTCTTAGGGGGAAGGACCCCAACACTTTTAATACCTGGGAGAAGCTCTCCAACGCTTTTCTGACGAAGTTCTTTCCTCCGGGGAAGACCATGAAGTTGAGGAGTGAGATCTCCTCCTTCTCCCAGGCCAGCCACGAGTCCTTGCATGAAGCTTGGACGAGATACAAGGAGATGCAGAGAAGATGCCCTCACCATGAGCTTCCGAAGTGGCAGATTATTAATCTGTTCTACAATGGGCTGAGGGATGACCTAAAATCTTCTATGGACGCCGCGGCTGGGGGTTCCTTCATGTCAAGGAGCGAGGAAGATGCCGGACATATTCTGGAAAATATGGCATCCAACAATGAGCGGTGGTGTGACGAGAGAGCTACACCCAGGTCTGGGGGTATACACAGAGTCGAGGACGTCGACAAACTTTCAAGCAAGTTCGACTTGCTTTCGACCCAGATCTCCGCACTAATGGTAGAAGCCGGTGGGGCCGGTACATAACAGATTGTTGCGGTAGAATCCGAAATTTTTGGAGAATTCGACGGTGGTGACGTCTCACCACCGTTGGATCAGGCGAGCGCATTATTTTACAACCCCACGGGAAATGTGCCGTATCCACCAAGAACCAATTCCAACCCGGCCTACTCTCCAAACAACCGGAACCACCATAACTTTGATTACCTGGCACCATTCCAGCCCTTGCCGCCTCAGCAGCCGCAGCAACAAACATATCAGCCGACTAGGCCACAGCAGAGTCAGATTCAGCAGCAACAATATCAGCAGCAGCCTCAGCAACAATTTTACGCCCCCAGGAATCAGCAGCCAATCCAGCAGCAGCAGCAGTATGGCCAATAGAGGGCCGTCTGTCCGGTTGAGTCTCTCTTGACTCAATATATAACCAACCAGGAGAAGATCAATCAAAAGCTGGAAATGGGTCAGCGGGCCCTCACGGTCCAAGTAACCCAGCTGGGGTTACAAGTGGCGACCCTTTCAAGGTCACAAAACCAATTGCCGCCACAACCTGAGGTGAACCCGAGGGGAGCAACCCAAACATCGGCACTCGTGCACGAGCACGTAAATGTGTCCGCTATCGTTCTAAGAAGCGGGACACAAATCCCAACTAGAGTGCCCCCTAACAAACCGGAAGCAACGTTGGTCGTCGAGAGACCGATCGAAAAATCAAACGACGCCGGTGCTTCGTCATAAAATCCTACGACTCCGGAGGGAGTCTCTGAAGAAGAGAAGAAGAAGAACGAGGGAGGGAGCCTGAAAGTGTTCAAACCCGTTGTGCCTTTTCCACAACGGTTAGCTCAGGCCAAAATCGATGAGAAATATGGCAAGTTCTTCGCCATGGTCAAGGATCTGAGCTTGCAAATCCCCTTCCTGGAAGCAATCGAAACAATCCCCTCCTATGCGAAATTCCTGAAGGATTTGGTGACGAGAGGGTCTAGAAAGGAGAAAGTAGTGTTGACGGCGGAGTGTAGCGCTCTCATCCAGAGGGCAAATCCGCCGAAACTTAAAGACCCGGGGAGCTTCTCAATCCCTTGCATGATCGGGGCAGCAAAGATTCATCGTGCACTCGTCGATCTCGGATTGAGTGTCAGTTTGATGCCGTTATCGATGTATAAGAGGATAGGAATGGGTGATTTGGAGCCCACCGGTATGACCCTACAACTTGCTACCCGGTCGGTCAAATATCTGGTAGGGATTGTGGATGACCTCCCCGTCAATGTAAAAGGGGTGCATGTGCCAGTGGACTTCGTTGTCATGGACATGCCTGAAGACGCACACACTCCCATCATCCTGGGACGACCTTTCATGGCCACTACTGGCGTTTTGATTGATGTGAAGAATGGAAAACTTTCGCTAAACGTCAGCAGAGAAAAGGTTGAATTTGATCTGGGGTTGTCCATGAAGTACCCCGATCCCCCAGATGACCCTCGGTGTAATTTGCTGGAGGTGGAAGAAGATAAAGCTGCTGAAGAGAGCTCCTGGGAGATTCTCTTAAGAAACCCCCCCTCCCCCCGATGACTTGGGGGACTCAGAAGACCAAGACGGCTCCAAGAACGATGATGATGCTGGAAAAGCGAATGCAACACGTACGACCCCTCCCAGGTTCCCCAAGGCTCATCCTGCGAGGAAAACGGGGAAAGAACCCATGGACCTCACCAAAGACGAGGTCCGGATCCTTAAGAAGATGGCGGTGAACGCCAATACGAAAGAGAAGCACCCGGATCCCAAAAACAAGGAGAGGGTAGTCGAGCAAATCTTCCTCCAGCCGCTGACTACTCCAAAGGCCGTAAGCTCCGATGAAGAAGAGATGCCGAACTTCGGGCATCACCCGTATCAACCACCGTAAACATCACTTGCTGGCGTCGAGCCAACGACGTTAAACAAGTGTGCTTCATGGGAGGCAACCCATGCTCTAAACTTTTGCCCCATTTTTTAGTGTTATTTTTGACTTTATTTTATCTATTTTTATAAATAAAATCAACCGCAAGAACATCCGTTCAGGGACTTATACAATCTATTGGTTTTTGCAGGAAACAAGGCCCCAACTGATTGGTTGATAACTCAACCGATCGGTTGGGATGTATCAGATACAAGCCACATCTGTCCCCAAATGAACCGATCGGGTGAAGAATGGAGAGACCGGGTAACAGACCGGGTGATCTGGGGAGAATTCTCGGGAAAGTTTTGGGAAATATCAACCGATCGGTTAAGTTAGAGCGCGATCGGTTGAGGCGACCGGGTGAGCAACCCTCAATTCTCGGGAAAGTGTATGGAGCGACAAACCGATCGGTTGAGTTCTCAACCGATCGGGTCGCCTGTAGCGTTTCTTCAGCGTCGAATTTTAGACCTAAGTTCAACCGATCGGGTGATATCTCACCCGACCGGGTCGACTTAAATTCCTATAAATTTCCGTCGCTGCCCGTTCATTCCGCCCTCGCCATTTTCGAATCCCAACCCGACGTTTCGCCTCCTCCTCTTGCGCCGGATCGCGATCTTCCCCTAAATCAACCCCAATCTACCTCCCCCCATTTCCCTATCCATCCCACCATCGATTTCTCTCCATTCTCCTCGATTTCACCCGCACCCAAAACCCTAACTTTCACCCATTCTCCTAAATTTCGAAACTTACTGAAGAAATCGCCGCGGCTTCACAACGTGCTCCTATCGAGTAGCATCGGGGCGTCTACGAGCAACGATCTTCATCTCATTTGGGTAAACTCGCTCCTTAGCTCAATTTTAATTTTGCCCCAAATATTCCATTTGCTCGTTGGTCGTGTTTCGTGTTTGTGTTGATTCATTGTATTTTGCATACTCACGCACACACACGACACCCGCACAATGCCTCCCCACCGTGTTAAGACCACCGACACCAGCTCTTAGAACCCTAGGCCCACCCGTCGTACTCGTCGCACACAGCCCCCCACTCAACCCACCACCTCCAACCCATCTACCACACCACGCACCACTTCCCCACCTCACGTTGACGATCCTGAATATGGGATGCAATTCCAAGCCGACGACCAAGCCGACCGATTCACGGCCATGATCCTCCTAGCTGGACAGGGTGGTCGGATAACCGAGGAGTCCGTCGACCGAGACCTCCCCTTTCTTCAAAGCTTCATTCCCCACATCCGTGAAGACCCACCCGATGTCTCCGAGCTCCACATTCCACCCCCCACGACTCCTGGTCCCCAGCGCAGGCCCCCATCACCACCCCCAGAGGGTGGTGCCCCTGCTTGATTTTTTCTTTCCCGCTTTTGCCCACTCCCCGTATTTGTGCCCATCTGTCTTTTCGGTGCCATGCTTTGTCTCTGTCAAGGGGGGGACCCATTCACGTGTCGCATCTCTTCCTTTTTATTTTTTATTTGATTGCACTTTGTTTGTTTTTTTGACTCCCCCTTGCATATTTCTGCATTTCACGTTCGCATTTTATTCGCTAGCACTGTCATGTCTAGCTTGGGGGACGTCTATTTTGGTGTGTTGTCGTGTTTTGTTTTTTCTCATTTTTGTGTGTGTGCTTGTTTTTCCCCTTTTGAGTGTCGTGTCGTGTGGTTTTATTTCTATTTTCGTGTCGTGTGGTTTGATTTTGATTTTTCTTTATTTTCAGTTTCATCTCTGTGTTTTTCTCGTTTTCATTTCTTTTTGTGTCGGTGCGTATTCCCCCCCATCTTCATTGCCCTCCCGTACTCACTCATATTGCATTGAGGGCAATGCAAGCTTCAGCTTGGGGGAGTCACACTGTGTGCGCCATTGGAGTCCTTCATTTTCGTTTTTGTGTCGTTTTCATCGTGTTTTTTATTTTTTCTTTTTCTCTTCTCTTCTGTTTATCTCTTTCTCCTAGAGATGAACCCTATGATGAATCGCCACAAAATCACACACACCTAGCATGGCATCGATAATCACATTCACTAACCCTAGGATTTTGAGTTCTCTTGCATTTCACGCATCGTGGGTCCTCTTAGTTTTTGTGAGTCGTGTTTCGTGCCTATCTGTTTGGTGTGCTTCTACTTTGTGATTTTACTTTATATACCTGTCCAGGAATGACCCCTAGATTATCATGCTTCGATTTGCATATGCGGTATTTATTTTCCCTGTCTGCTTCTGCATGCTATTTATATATATCATGTACTTCATTTCGCATGTGTCGGGATTCCACAATTAAGGATTAGGACAACCCATTTAGCCTATGCTCTATTTAGTGAGAATAGTTTCCTTTGCCCAAGTGTTTAGATTCCGACTTCTTTTTTGTTTTACTTGGTGCAAATCCCCTCGTCGTGTACCGTTCTCCCATTTGGGAGAGTACACATGTGTATAGCCAAAAACCCAAAAATTCAAAAAAAAAGAGAAAAGAAAAGAAAAACCCAAAAAGAAAAGAAAAGAAAAATTTTGTATAGCCAAAAAGCCAAAAAAATGCAAATTCCCAAAACCCAAAAAAAAATTTCAAGTGTGAATATTTTTCCTATCTACCGAGAATAAAGGGAAGGCGAGAATTTGCACTGAGTGTTCTACTCCACATCATCTCAACCCCCATCGTTTTCGAAAACACTTGGCTTAGGAACTTTTTAGCTAGTATCTAGGCTATAGTGGTGTGATTTCCTAAACCCTAGTTGTGGAATCCCCGATGCATGATACGCTTCTATTCTTATACTCTTCTCATGCATGCTTGAACTAATATTCACCGCAATTTCAAATTCGAATCGGTATTTGGGTCGTTTCCTGGGTCTGTGTATATCGAGCTTTATTACACTTCGTAGATAGCGACACCGACTGCTAGCGCACGACCACACTCACTCGCGCTTCACCGCATGGGCCCACGACACTTATTTGGACTCGTTTTCCTAGGTTTAGTGATGTGATTTGACGTTTGCTTGCTTGGTGTGTCGTTTTTGATTTTGTTGGCTCTGACAGAAGATCTAGGATATAGAGTTTTCTTTTTCTCTCTTTCTCTCTATTTTTCCCCTCCGAGCTCCTACTCTCACTCGTCTTCCTCGAGGACGAGGAAGAGTTCAGCTTGGGGGATTTTGACGTGCATATATATTTCATATATTCACGCACGTTTTCTTTCGTGTTTCTCCGTATTTTCCGCCGTCTTTTATTCGTTTTCTCGTATTTTCTCGTTTTCTTTCACTTTTCTTTGTTTCTCCATGTTTGCAGGAGATTGCCCGTGTAGGGGACGTTTAACGACGATATCTCAAGTCCCCGGAGCAACGGGAAGAGTCACGCGTGACCCAGGGGGTCAAACAAAGATGATGGCATCATTTTATCCCCTCACCCGACCGGTTGGTCATCTCCAACCGATCGGGTGATGCACGCGTGCACCACCCGGTCTCAGCCGGAGCTCAAATGGATGTCACCCGACCGGTTCACAGGCCGGTTCAACGGGGCTGATTCTCTGTCTTTTCAAGCCAAATTCCAACCGATCGGGTGACTCTCACCCGATCGGTTCATCTGTAGCTGATGCTGAGGAGCCGAGACACGGGCACCCAACCGACCCCTTCACCCGATGGCGCCAAGATCCAACCGGTCACCCCAAGAACTCAACCGACCGGTTCATATGACCGGGTGAAACTCCGCCGTTTTTTGTTTATTATTTGTAACGGATCACCTGATCGGTTGACTTGTCAACCGATCGGGTGATACGAGATCTTATAAATAGGACCCCTAGGGTTCCAGAAACGGAGGAGCTGTTAGTTTTTATTGTTTTCTCCTATTTGTGACGGCTGTAATTACTTTTCTATTGTAAGTTTTCGGATCTTTCTTAAACTTTAGTATTATCTTAATTGCTCTACTACCTTCGCATTCCAATCGTCTGATTATGATTTCAACGGTTCATTTTCGTTTAGATCGCTTTTTAATGAATATTTGTGAGTAGTTCCCAAATCTGGGATTTTGGCGAAAACCCCTTCGGGGGATCTTCCCGATGCATCTATAGGGTTAGAAAATCGATAGGGATTAGGAATCTAACGGTTACACTGGGTGTTTTATTGTCATCGGCGGGAAAAAGACCACCTTTGACCGTTGGGCCAAGGGGGAATAAACTTGGCGGTTGACTCCCTAGCCATAGCTCACGCCCTTAGCATAGACGCCGAATCCTAGCGCGCGGGAGCAGCAGGATGAGATGTTGGGAGTTATCGTTGCGAGCTTAGTGCTCCCAGAATCGATCAGTGTTAATGGACACGGGAGTGACCACTGATCGAACCCGGGAAGTCCGGTGTATCATCCTGGGCACCGACCGGAATATCAGGCCCATGGGATGCCGGTACCACTTTCAGAGGCAACGTCTCACCATTAGACCCTAATTCCGATCGCCATCCTACCCGTAGGCCGTATCGGCGAGAGTCGCTCGTTAGAGTGGAAACCAAAGTCCCGGGTTTATTTTCTTATTGTTCATACCTTGCATTCCTTTCCCGTGACAACCCATCAACCGATCCGGGCTAGCTCGCCCACGGGGTGATTTCGGTCCTCCTTGACACAAGCACATCCTAGCCTCCCTGTGTTCGACCCCCAAGACACACTACAACACCGTGTGCTTGCGGTTACAAATATCTAAACTCTCACGCGGGTCCCCCGGCCATTTGCGGCTAGCAAACCGGGGGCATGTCAGTACACCAAACTCAAGATATTATCATGACAACCCTCCAAAAATTATTTCCAACTTGATTTCAAAGTAATATACACATTGCATGAAAATGAACAACATATGACATTCTCCTCATCTAATTCAAAGAAAAGTAAAGTAGTAAGCATTGTATGCATTTGTTAGGACATTTCACAAATCATATCATAGTTTTCAACCTTCAATGAAATGGCCAATACGAAAAATATTTCTTCTAAGTAGTGGGAGTTTGAGATTGCATCACTCATGCTTTTTATTCCCTCATTTATTCATCATTTTTTTCGTATATATCCTATTACCAGGAAAATATACATTTTTCTTTTTCTTTTCTTTTTCTATTTTTTTGTATTCTCTTTTTTTATGTTTTTTATGTTTTTTGTTTTGCTTTCACGCAATAATGCTATGAGATGCAAACACGGTCACCTTTGTGTACACGCGATAACGCTATATAGACAAAGGGCTAGAATGACTCCTAAATCTCATCTTGGGCGTCCTCCCCAATGTTTCGTGGGGGCACCGACTACTCAACTTGATTAGAAGAAACATTCACTTATTATAACTCTATTTCTCATTCTAAACACAAGTTATCAAACTCATCCACCCACTCCTTAGGAGAAACAAAGCATAAACCATTGGCCACACCCTATCCAATCAAAAACTAAGCCATTCATCCTAACTCATGCAATTACTTACACCAAACTTTTTCCAAATTATTTCAAGGTGAGTATCACGACATATAGATTTGTTTCATACATTGCATATTAACATTTGAATCCATATGGAAAAGAAATTAAAACATGCCAATCAAACATTCATAAGCTTGATACCAAAATAATAATCCGAAAAATTACATGGAATTAATCTTTTAGGGACTAAGCAAAAAAGGCATAGGAGAAGGCAACCAAACGATATGCTCAAAGATGAACGGATGATGATGAATGAATTTTTTTAATTATTAAAAAAACATAAACTAGCAAACTAGCATCCAACGTCATAGTACCCCCAACTAAAAATAAACTTTGTCCTCAAAGTGTGAAGGGAAACTAGATTTATTAAAACGGTGTTAGATGATAAAAAAAGAAAAAGAAAACATGCGAAAGCAAACTAATTTCATTTTATTTTTAATTTACACTTAAAGGAAGGAATACACCTTAGCAAATGGTGGATCCCGAATATGTAATAGGGGAGGAAGCTGCTCGATCATATCCTTGCGATCCTCTGCCAATATTCTTCCTCCATGCTTAGCACTGGCGGCCACCAACACAATCCCCAGCATCTCCATCAACTATACATATTTGTCCTGCATGAGATGGATTATGTTAGTAAATATGGGACTCATATGATTTTGAATGAAAACATCCCAAATATAGTCACCAAAATGATTAAAAGAAATTAACGTATAAGGATGACTACTCCCTGAAAAAGTTGCACCAATCTCGGTATGATATGCAACCACTGGGGAGAGGAGTGAAAGATGCTGGAATAAAAATGGAGGGGAATACAATCCAGGCCCCATTACAATGATCTCTGAACTCGTGTCCTTAACTGCATCCTCCTCATGCTCATCCAAAACTGTATGCTCGTCCTCTCCATCTCTGCACACATCACCACTAGGAAGCTCTAACGGCTCCATCATCAAATCCTCTAGAGTCCCAACCAATGTCTGATCATCCTCACTCAGGGACTCTAGACGCTCCCAAGCATCCTCAGGTGTGTACTCCATGAAAGCTCCATTGTCCAACATCTCCATGAAAATTTGTGCCTCCTCATGTAGCCCCACGTAGAAGAACTGGAAGAGAACATCAACCATGTACCCATGATTTTGACAGCCACTAACTGCATCTGTGAACCTCCTCCAGGCCTGAAAGAAGGATTCACCATTGCGCTGTGCAAACATGACAATTTTGAGCTTCAATAAGTTGTCCTAGTGCAAGGAAAATGAAGGTGCATCATATCGAAATTTTGTGCCATGAAAGTCCATCACAAAATTTTTTTAAGAAAAACATGACTCAAAAAGTGCAAAATAAAGAAATAAAGAGACTCAACACTAAAGAAGGAAGTACTACACCCAAGGTCCCCAAAACCAACCAAAAATGTGAAATGCAAAAATCGTTGTCCCCGGCAACGGCGCCAATTGATTCAATCGAAATTGTGCGCAATCTAAATAGGATGCACATGATCTCCCCCTGAAGTGAAAGGGTGTCGAAGCAATACAAAATAACCTGGTGAGCCCAGGGTCGAACTCAAGGACAAGTCATCTCGCATTCACAGAGTCAATCAAAGATAGCTAATGGTGTAAGAACGTCCAACTACTAAGACAGATGTGGTGGTGGAAAGTATGTGTGGTAAAATGTATCAAACTACTCTATAAAAATGAGGGATAGAGGATTGGATAGGCAAATGGCAAGGAGGAGGAGTGCATGGATCGTGGGTTTGCTAGGATCAATGTTATATGTGAGAATATAAACCTACAACTCAATGATGTCCCTTTTGGGGATGCACCATTGGAAAATACTCTTTTGGAGGTGAAAGCAAGTGTGAAATGTGATTCAATTGTGGAGCCCTTTTGGGCTCACAATTGGAAGTGGTAGTGGTCACGGGCTATGGTTCTATATGACTCAATGGCGTCCCTTTTAGGGAAGCGTCATCGGGGATATCCTTTTGGGAGTTAAAATGATGGGATAGTGTAGTGGCTTAAGAATTAGGTCTCATGGAAATTAAGTTGATACTTCTTTTTGAGAAGATCAAACTCATCCTTTTGGGATGATCGGTTCTCTAATATAATCTTTTGGATTCATATAAGAGAGTTAAATTAGAAACTTAAATTTAAGCCACATAAAAAAATAATTCAATCCAAATGAACCCAAATCAACATGTGAACAAAAGTTCCATAGCAAATCACAAACCAAGCAAAGAAATTTAGCAATTCATATGGATAAAAAATACTAACTTCATATAAATCATTATTAAATCCATACAATCCAATTAAGCACAAATGAAAACTTAAGACAAAGGAAAGAGATCACAAAATGTTGCTACAAATGAGTCCTTTCTTCTTTTCCCTTTTTCTTCTCCAAGCTCCTCCAAGTTCCTTACCTCCAAGCCCACCAAGAGCCTCTCAAGAACCTCTTTATTTCAGCTATAGAATGAATTACAATGGGATATAATGGAATATATTGGAATGCCATAAGATGAAGCTCTCCCATCCTTTTATAGGCTTAAAATCCCAAGGGGTTTATAGTGCTTGGCTCTTCATTTCTCCACTCTTTATTTGAGAATCAATTCTATGACTCTTCATTTTCCATTCTTTATTTTAGAATAAATTACATGAAACCATTCAAATCTTGGCCTCTTCATCTTCCACTCTTTATTTGAAATTAAATTCACACGTCTCTTCATTTTTTGTCTCTTTGGCTTCTGGTCATGCAAATAAGCTTAAGAGTGCCAAATTGGTGGAATTTGGGCTGGCCTGCTGGGCTTCTTTTTATTTTTCAGAAATTGCTTTTCGCCTTCAAAAATTCAAGAAAAATACCTAGAGGCTTAGGACAATTCTAAGAAAATATTGGAAATTCCCTATGGCCTCTAGAGGTACCTGAAAAATATTAGGTGTAGAAATTAGTCCAAATAATAATAATATGAATTAAAACATGAACTAAAATCAATATAAAATCATTTTAAGCCTCCAAAAATTGTAGAAAATTCCACCAAGCTCCAAAAAGTACAAAAAAATAGATGTAACACCACAAAAATACTATGAGCACATGAAAAATAATGGAAAGCTACAAAGATCGCTAAAAACTGTAATTTGTGCACAAATCAACGATATGCTCCATAAACCAATTTTAATTCAATTATGCTTATACTGAAGCTTAGTTAAACTATATTCATGCACAAAATGCCCAGAAATAGGGGGAATAAATATGTAATATTCATACTGAATCAAGGGGCATATATCGACAGTCCTAGTTCCGAGTTCAGTGAGAAAAAAATGTTCGCGGAGTTTTGTCAGGAGAACCATCAGGCTGAGTCTGTGGATTACGTTGGGCAGGAACCGATCTATTCCTTACAGACTTCTATCGAGCATCCCGGATCTTTGGACAATGAGGAAGCTAGAAACAGTTGTGGGGAACCACCGACTGTTGAAACCTGTTTTCACTTAGAAGCCTTCTTCCCGAATAATTATTATGAGCTTGAAAGAGACCCAATGCCTTATTCGGTTATTCCCACAATACCTTGCGAGACTTTGCCATTCGGAACCGCGGCCGGGAGTGAGGTTCCGGATGCTGGCTTTGAAGAAATCCACGAAGAACTCCTTTCCCTTGAGGATGCTCAGCTTGAGAAGTATGCGTCGGGGCCTCACGAAGTCGAGATGAAAGAGTTACCCCGGGGGCTAAAGTATGAATATTTGGGGGCGGCCTCGACCCTGCCGGTCATAGTGAACTCTTCACTGCCTGAAGACCAAATGACCAAACTTCTTGGTGTTTTAAAAAGATTTAAATGAGTTTTTGGATATGCAATTAAAGATTTAAAAGGGGTTAGCTTAGGCCCCTGCTCACACAGAATTCTTCTTGAAGATGAGCAGGCCTCCTCAATTGAGCCGCAGCGGAGGCTAAATCCCATAATGATGGAAGTTGTGAAAAAGGAGATTGTTAGGCTTCTACATGCAGGTATCATATACCCTATCTCCGATAGTCACTGGGTTAGCCCGGTGCACGTCGTACCAAAGAAAGGAGGAATGACGGTGATTCGCAACGAGAAGAACGAGCTGATACCTACGAGGACCGTCACGGGGTACAGGATGTGCATTGACTATAGAAAGCTGAACAAGGCCACGAGGAAGGATCATTACCCTCTCCCTTTCATCGATCAAATGCTCGAGAGGCTGGCGAAGCACAACTATTTCTGTTTCATGGACGGGTACTCCGGATTTCTTCAGATCCCTATTCATAATGATGACCAGGAGAAGACGACTTTCACTTGCCCATTCGGGACATATGCCTATAGAAGAATGTCGTTCGGACTTTGTAACGCCCATGCTACATTCCAAAGACTCATGTCCGCTATCTTCTCCGACTACTCCCAGGACATCATTGAGGTTTTCATGGACGACTTTTCCGTCTATGGAACCAAGTTTGACTCGTGCCTCAGTAATCTAACTAAAGTCCTGGAGAGATGTCAAGAAAAGGGGTTAGTCCTAAACTGGGAGAAGTGCCACTTCATGGTCCAAGAAGGGGTTGTGCTGGGGCACGTCATCTCTTCGAGGGGAATCGCGGTTGATAAGGCTAAGGTTGAGGTGATTGAAAAGCTTCCGCCACCGCTCAATCTTCGAGGAGTCCGTCGTTTTTTAGGACATGCGAGATTTTATCGCCGCTTCATAAAAGACTTCTCGAAGATTTCCAGGCCGCTGGCCAAAATCCTCGTGAAGGACGTGCCTTTCGTCTTCAGCGAGGAGTGTATGGAGGCCTTTCGCACCCTGAAGCAAGCTTTGATTTCCGCACCCATAATACAGCCACCGGACTGGAATCTACCCTTTGAGCTGATGTGCGACGCTAGTGATTATGCGGTTGGTGCCGTCTTGGGGCAGAGGAAGGATAAAAATCTGCATGTCATATATTATACGAGCAAGACCCTTGACGCCGCCCAAAGAAATTATACTACCGTGGAAAAAGAATTGCTAGCAGTCATCTACGCCATGGACAAGTTCCGAAAATATCTCGTTGGTGCCAAGGTGATTGTGCACACAGATCACGCGCCTCTTAAATACCTATTGAGCAATAAGGAAGCTAAGCCGCGGCTCATTAGATGGATTCTCCTCCTCCAAGAATTCGACCTGGAAATCAGAGACAAGAAGGGGGCGGAGAATGTTGTTGCCGATCACCTGTCCAGGATGCCTACCCTCGATTTGAATGCTACGCCGATCGATGATTCGCTCCCTAACGAGCATCTTTTCTCCGTCTCTTCCTCCTGGACCCCCTGGTATGCCGACATCGCGAATTATCTGGCTTGTGCCTGCAGTGTTTTCTGGGACCCTTAGGGCACAAAAACTCTAGTCCCGTCCTAAGTCGGACGGAACATAGACAGAAATGCAGCGGAAAAATTTTTATGTTAATCTAATTAACATGTAACCCTAAGGAACCAGACCATATTAGCCAGAATCTCTGCCAACTTGGGGTGGATCTGACCACCCCAAGAGGGATCTAACTACTGCGAATAATTAAATGAAAAACTTAAACACATACCCGGAATCTCAGCCCTGGGGCAGGCGAGATGTTCCGCACCGTCTTCCGAGCTGCTCCCGTCCCACGCCGAGCCGCTCCTTGAACCGCTCCTCAAACCGCTCCGCATCCCGAGGCGATCAATCCCATGTCACCGAGCCAACCACGCGCCGAAGAAAGTTTCACGCGAGTGAAACCTCCGCCTAGATTTCGGATCTGGATCCGAACTCCTTTGCGGCTTTGCTAGAGCCCTCAGGAGCAAGGCAGAAATTTATAGGGAGAGGAGAAATATTAATTTAGCTTAGATCCGAGCGTGCTCCAACATTTACGAGAGCCGCTCAGATCTAGAGCTTGGGACGAGTTTGGAGGAGGAGAGCAGACCCCTATTTATATAGGCGGCGGACTCCCCCCTTTTCTCAAAATCCGATGTGGGACTATTAATTTGAGTTAATTAAAATCAAGTTAGTTTGCACTTCACAAAGTGCAAACTTCCGTGAATTTTAACTCCCTCACCGTTGAGCTTCAATGTTGGTACAACCTACCAAATCGAAGAGGGTTCAACGGTGAACGCGTAGGAAAAAAACGGCTCGTCAATCCGAGTCCGTTTGACCCTTCAAACAATTGTCCAAAGTTAGCCAAAAGTCATGCTTCTCTTAGAAACGTAGCCGTCAAGAAAATTCCAGGTTTCAAAAAACCCTAACCAGAAAATTCGGGCTTGGTGGGCCTCCATTTTCGCTGGTTTCAGCCCAACAGTTTGGGCTGACTTGTTTTGGCTATAACTTGTGCATTTGGACTCCGTTTTTGACGCGGTTTGAACCTGCGTTTAGAGCGGGACGATCCCGTCATCTAGGTAACCTTTTCAACGCGTTTATTTAATTAAATATAGTCTTAAACAATTTAAGACACATTTAATCTCTTTTGCATCATATGCAAAATAGTCCCTATCTAGGCTTAAATTATCATTTGCATCAAATACAAATGATCCGAGGGCATATTCCTCTACATCTCCCACTTGCACTCAGGATCATTTATCCCGAATGCATGAGATGATTGCAAACATCTTTTGCAATATTTTATCCCTTGCATCAAATGCAAATTATTCTCCCTAACTAATTTCTACCTATTACTAGACGAAGGTCGTACTCTGTGTGAGACCCTACAGCCTGACCCTTACAACAGGTTGGGCTCGAAGCCCTATACGGCAGTGACCATGAGCAGTGGTTACCGTCCCTGCTTCAGGAATCATCATTATGTGGTTGACTCATTGACATGAGTATTGTCGGGACCACACTGACTGTTTCCGTGATGAGTTCCGCAGTTATAGTCTCTTCGTCTAAACTATGTCGTGTAGATCAAGTCTAGGGTACGGTTAAACTGTCAACCCCAATAACTTGACTCCGGTTAGTTTCTATCGATCTTTAGTCAAATAATGTTGGACTTCTTCCAACAAACTCTGGCCAGAGATTTTACTAAAGACCGAACTAACCCTACGACACTAACTCCCATTGACCGGGAGAGACGAATCCTCTCTTGGTCATTACTCTCCTCATACGCTTCAAGTGTCACCCAATCAAAGACCTTTCGACAGGCCTTGCCTCGAAGCTAGGTCATTTGATCTAAGTGGCACCGTTCACGCACAGGTTCGTCAAAATGACCTCAAGTCAAAAGACCAACTAGCCTAGCATCACTCAGAGTCATCATTGACAGATTGGTCAATATAACCATATGATAACTCTTGTGGATCGTTCAGTGAACTCATTCTCTAATGAGCACCTGTGTCTCGTCTACGACTTCGCCAAGTCAAGCGATCATGAGATCATCGCCACCGCTAAACGGTGAAGACTAAGACACAATGGTCTATCCAATGTTTTGATATCCTTGTCTCGAAACATCTACGACCACGAACCCTTTTAGACTTATGCTACAAACGGTCAAACATTTCTCCATGATCGAGATACTCAACTCGATACCTGTTTGACCTTGCATAAAGTCTTAGGACTTTACCTAAGTTAATGTCTAATGTTAACAACATTATAAAATAACTTAGATAAATTATTACCAAACAACTTACTGTTATTTCGAACAAGATGTTTGTGCTATGCACACATGAAGATAGATAGCCTCGAGGGTATCATCTCTCAACATCTCCCACTTGCACTCAGGCCCATTTATCTCGGTATCTCATACCGTTTTTACACATAAGTTTTCCCGACTTCATGTGGTAGAGCCTTCATGAGTGGATCTGCTAAAACCGTCTACACTATAGACTTAAGGGTTTCTATGTTTAGACCAACCATTTGAATCTCATTCAAATAATTCATTTGGTCTTTCGGAATCCATAATATTTTAATTTACTTGGATCTTATCCAATTCATCGTACATTACGGTAATCATTTAAATTAGTTACGGGTCATTTCAAATGGCTCATATTTATTTCTGATAAAGTATCAAACTCTTTTGATCACTTTGTCAAAATATATGTGCCATCCCTTTGATGCTTCACATGTAATTTACACGCTCCCACTGACCTTAAAAACTATCTGGCTAATTCATATAAGTTGGTCCGTCTAAATCATATTTAGAAAAACGAACTTGTAAGTGAATGCTCCAATTTTCATGGTCAACTTAAGCGTTTACATCGAGTTTGGTCCGAGTAGTTCTGTACACATCTGCTGGTGGAAAACGGTTTCATTATAATCCGTTTTATAGGAATTAGTATGGAAAAACCGTTCTCGACCAACATGATTGCACTTCACTATTTTCCTTTCTGCACCAATCTTTCAACTTAAAGATTTACTTGCAGAAAGTGAGGAAACATTTTCCTTGTGCACGTAAACTAAATTCCAAAATTTATTTACGCACACGGACCTATTCTGATTGCATCAAGTTTTTAAATTGGAGTTACTTCTCCGAATTTCATTCCGGAAGTTGACTAAGTCATCATCAGTTATGATGTCTAACTCGACTCTTCGTCTTACGAGATTCGAGTAATTATACAACTTCTTAATGATTGATTTTATGAATATCTTATTGATAATGTCCTCACAGAACATTATCAAAACCTAGGCATTACTATCTGGGACTTAACCCAGAAGGAGGACTAAACTCAGAGTCACTTTCAATGGATCACACCAAGTCTAACTAAGTGTGATTCATACCTTTTAACACACGGATGTGTTTATCAGACTTGACCTGAGAGAAAATCACATTTTCTTTTAATTACGCAAGATTTAATGTAGCTAAGTATTTGACCATTCGATCTAATCGAATCAGTTTAAATACTTTAGTCATTTCGTTCTTTATTTTACCAGACTTGTGTTTCATCAAGAACACGTGTCTTAATAAAATATACGAATAACTTAATTTGGTTAATCTAGACTCGGGTACATCAGTATGTACCAGACTGAGTTCGATAACTCATTCTCCCACTGTCTTACAGATGGGTTTCGGCCATTTTATCTAAGAGGATAAGACTCACAAGTGTCCGTAGACTTCATAATACGAGAGGTCAGACCCCTCTTTATGTGACTTGTGAAGCTTAGTCTCTTGATACGGCCTAGTCTATTTTGCCAAATAAGTTTGCTACTATCTTGTGTATTTATATATTAACATTTAATATATATATTATCGTTATACATATTTACTCATTGCTTCAAAAGCAATGTGACGACATTCGTCAAAATGTGTTAAACTTCTGTATAACAATAATCATGAAATCGTGACATCAGAGTATGTCACATTTTTATTTCCTCCTACTTATGCCTTTACTAATGATAAATTAAACTATTTAACTCGATTGACTTTCCGGTGTGCCTTCTTCCTTTTCTAAATCACATTTAGATATTTAAATGGCCCAACATAAATGAATAGCTATGCAAGCGACTCATGTATCCAAACGCTTGAGAGTTGCAATCTTGAGTGTAGCTCAAGAAGTTGCTTGTCTCGAGATCCGGTTGGGATACATAGTCTTGCACCACTCATGCACTCATATTCGACTCAAACGGTTTGATCGAATTCTCGAACTTTGCGGATCAGAATTGTTTGTCCATATAACCTTGAGGGTAGCTCGACAAGTTGTAGGGAGAAACATACTTCGAATATCCTATATGTTCAAGCTGCCTCATATAGAGACGAGTGACATATTGCGTGAATTTATTTGTTGGACCCAGAACTTAATGAAATCATATTTCTTAAGTCTGTTCTTTAGAAGGTCATTTTAATGTCAACGAGAGTATAGTTTAATCTTATCAATTAGAATTTAACTTGATATTCAATTAATCAACCTATTTGACCAATTAACTAATTCCATTATATTTTGATTCCTTCGGTAAACATAGTCTTGCCCTAGTTTAGCATATGTTCAATATTAAATATAGGTAGAATGGCTTTTATCTATCTATATCCTCCCACTATTTTTACGATCGTTTCAAAGCTTAATAACGAACGATTTAATCGAATTAAAATATTTAAAATTTAGTGAAAGAGGGATCCAATCATCCTGAACCTCACAACCTTGAGGAGACTCAACAAGTTGATTGGTTCCATGATTGGTAGACTAACTCTTAGTCAATCACATCACAGTGACTCCCTATCGTTTTTTTACCCACAGTCACTTATGATATTGAGGAGACTCAACAAATCATAATGACTGGTCTAGTCAGACCCTTGATTTCGTGTCCAGATTTGACTTAGATCGATGCTCGAGGAGACCCGATGTAACGACCCGCTTTCGGGGGCCCGTTACTTATTTGATAATTGCGCAGGTTCTGCAGTTAACCAGTGAAGTCAAAATAGCCACGATGCAGAGATGTACAAAAATACCCAAATAGTGTCCAATTATTACAATCCGTACCGTACAAATGTTCCAACGATACATGAAAGAAAAAGGTACACAACTGAAAATAGCTCTGGAAGCTGCGGTCTCATGGTCGAAGTCTGGCGCTATTAGCTCAAGAGCATCTGCCTCCATATGTATGTCGTCTGCGGTGCCACGGAAATGGAACCGTAGGTAAGTCACAACAATTCTAAATGAAGAAAGAGAGGTACTGTACAAGTATGACAAAGCAGACCAAAGTGAAAGTAAAGTAAAGTACGGTGCAATGTCTGTACGAGTGTAGAAAGTAACGTGCATGGAATGCGTAAAGTAAAGGTGACTGTACTGGCAAGTAAAGTGAGGCAAGCATGGTAACTGTACTGGTAAGGAAAGTAAAGTGCAAGTACTGTAAAGAAAGTAATTGTGCAAGCTATACTAGAACTACGTGACTCAAGTCGGAGAGTACAATATGTGACCGTTCAGTTCATCTCTTGCCTGGGTGCTACCCAGACGAAGGCCGGTACCCAGGCAGCATGATGGTTTGCCGAAACTCAGGCAGCTAGACAGGTTACTTTTATTTTGCCAAAACTCAGGCAGCTGGACGGTATGCCAAAAACTCAGGCAGCTTGACATGTAGATCGAACTCTAGTCACTCCCGTACTCTCGCAAACTATGAGTTACCCCAATACCCCAGTGACGTGTCAATTACAAATTCTAGACAGGATTGTTCCACAGGATGTTCCACACATGATATTCCACACGATGTTCCGCATGTTAGTCACACCAGGTTAACTGGTTGACTTCCTCATTGAAAACCAGCAAGTAGGATAAAGACAAGTCCAACACCAAAAGTTGTTACTTCCGTGCTTTGAGCACGTGGTAGTGTGGCTAGCACACAATTTACCCAAGTTGAAAGTTGGCAAAGTAATCTTTGGTAGATTACTTTCATTTAGTTCTCTAGTTTGGTTTAACTTGAATAGCCGTTCTGAGGCTATAAGTGAAGTGTCACAAGTTCATGCAAGCACAGTAGACTAGTTTTCTAAAGTTAGAATATGTCGTGACTTACAATTTTAGAGCTCGTCGTGGCAAGACGAGGTTGGAGCTGGAAGAGCTGGTGCACGAAGATTGGTACCTGAAATCACAAGAACAATTGGTTAAAGCGTACCCTATTTTCTATTTATTAAACTCGATCGTTTTGATTTTCAAAACCGGTTAAAACGTTATCGAAAAGCGTTCTAAATTTTTATATAGACTATATATGGTGAAAATAATTTTACTGCAAGAGGGAATATTTTTCTGAGGCTTATAGTAATTTCTATAATTTTTAAAAGCTTAAAAACTATTTAAAAACTATTTTTCAATTAGTGACGTATTTATTCCACAATTTATTCTGGATGCAATCTACATCGGAATGTTGCAAATGAGGTGTCAAAACGACCGTCTCGAAGAGTATTTTAACATATATTTTTCTCAAGTATTAGTTTACGTAAAAATAAGAAGATACGGATTTTTGAACGAAAATAACGGATTTAACTTATAGGCTTAAAAATTAATTCTGGAAAAACTAAGCGTCGGATTGAGATGAAACTAGCGCCATTGGGTCCAGAATGTCATTTCTGATTTTCTGAAGCTAGTCTCAAATTTTTCTAGGGCGTATATAATTAGTTATGGATTTAAAACCAATAAACCCTATTTAATAATTAATTAAAAACGAAAATATGATATTACGTTATATTTACAAGTTTGCCATTACCCTGTTTCTTCGTTCGACGCTGCGTGGGCGGGGGAAGAAGACAACGGCGACGGCGAGGCGGCACAGGCGGGGGCGGAGGCGGCGACGGCGACGGAGGGAGATGACGGCGACGGCGGCCTCGGTGGCGGAGCATGGGTGGATCCCAAGGGACAGGGCGGATAGCTTGGCGGAGCTCCGCTTGGGCGAGGGCGGGGTCGTTGCTCGGCGATTCGGGGCTGTTCGGGAGGCGGTGGTCGGCGGAGCGGGTGAAGTCGGACGGCGGCGTTGTGCGGCGGCCTGTGTGGGGTTGTCGCGGCGACGATGAACGGAGAAGCAGCGGAGGCGACTGCTTGGTGGCGAAAGGAGGAGCTCGCGGCGGTGATCGGGGCTTCGTCGGAGCTCGGTCATCGGCGCTGTGGGGGCGGCGAGGTGGCTAGACGGCGGACGAGCGCCGGGGGCGGCGTTGGCCATGGGCGAGGCGAGTGCAGCGACGCTGCGGCTTTGAGGACGACGGAGCGGAGGATCTCGCGGCGGAACTCGACGGCGGGGAGATGTGCTGTGGAGAGGAGAGAGAACTGAGAGTGTTGGGCTGAGTATGGGTTCAGTTCGCCGTGAGCTCTCGATGGAGAAGAGAGAGTGGGGTTCGGGTCTTTGCATGAAGAAGAGAGTGATAGAGAGAAAGATGGAGAGGCCTCGGGTGTGGATTTGGGTTGGGTTGTTTCGAAACGAGAAAAAGAAATAGAGAGGGAGAGAGATAGTGTATATCTGGGTTGAATGAAAGAGTAGGGGGGAGAGTTTATATAGGGTAAAAAAAATGGGTAGTTGGGATGATAGCACGGTTAGCTGAGAGATGAGGGTTAGAGGGAAACATGTTAGGTAGAGGTAAGTAATTAGGTGAGGTAATGGTAATTAATAATAGGTAAACCCCTATTAATGAAAGTCATTAGTAAAAATACAAAACGAAATTACGGTTTTGCCCCTACTAGTAAACGTGTCCGAAAAATTACGAAAACATACCCACAGGATCGTATCGTCACGAGGATGGCGAATACGAAGACCGTTCCAGGGTTTGAGCTACGGAAACACTAGTTTTTGGCCAAAACGTTTAGAAAGCGGGTTT
Source organism: Scilla litardierei (assembly GCA_030789695.1). NCBI lineage: Eukaryota > Viridiplantae > Streptophyta > Magnoliopsida > Asparagales > Asparagaceae > Scilla > Scilla litardierei. The sequence continues at coordinate 97,547,670 of CM061139.1, read as the reverse complement.
GCGGGTTCTCTATTGAAATGAGATCAGAAAATTACGAAATTAATGTGGGAAGCCCCAAATGATCATATGATGTTACTGCAGAAGTTTGAAAATGGTTTGAAGACGTTTGTATAGAAAATAAATTCGTTGAATCAAAACTGCAATATCTGAAAATGAATTTTTATCAGATCTTTTAGAGGTATTTGACGAAATCCGATTTTACCAAAATACTCCATAACTAGTCTGGTACTTCAAAATATTTTTATAAGGAATTTTTGAAATCAGTTTAAGACTCCTAACAAACCATTATAAAATACAATTAAAAATGAATTTACTTTAAATACTTGATTTAAATGTATTAGAAAAATACAGGCCGTTACATTCTACCCTCCTTAAAAATAATTCCGTCCTCGGAATTTAAAAATCTCTTTTGAAAATATTAATTGATATTATGAAGGAGATTTTAAAAATAATTGATGTTATGAAGAAGCTCAAGCAAATAAATGATAGGAAAGATAGTAATCTTTGTAAATCAGGTTGTAAATAACATGAAATGTGATAAGAAAATAAGGGATGTTACCAATATATATTATCACAATAGCTACCTCAGATTTATCAAGTAGGCAAAATATAAAATAATGGCATTACTCGGAAATGATAATGAGGATGATGATGACATCTGATCGAACTTGGAACCTGAGGTGACAAGTCAGAAGCAAGCACACCAAAGAGAAGAACGGAACGTCTAGATACATAAACGATGATTACATGGTCTCAATCATGTAAATTATCATCATAACATACATAAACGTAAGGGATAAACCTAGTGCGTCCTTACGGTTACAACTTAACCAGCCGAGCACAAAGGGCTTCATCTGCCACGCTACCAAACTACAAGTCAATATCCAGATCGATACGTATAGGCAAATGTAAGGCCAATTCTCGCGGGTCAAGATCATCGCTACCACTTTTTCCAGCAGTTTCCATAACATCCAACAAGAAGCCAACATCCTAGCCGTCTCCCAAATCCGAGCACAAGACCGACATCCAACTTCAACGCCTAGGCCCAAAAGTATGCCAATACCCAATCCTAAGGATACCGCTTCCCAATACCATAGGTCGATATCTACGGTAAACACCATCAACCCTAAGCAGTTCAACGACCAAAAACTCAGGAACCTACAAGCACTAATGAGCACCCCTAAGAAGAACTCGAAGCTGGGCAGCTCAAGGGGGAAGAACCAGAAAAAGGAGCTCACAATGATACCCATAGCGGCGGGTTCCCAATATCCTGACCACACGGCCAAAGCATGGGTGGCGGCGAGGGTTGCTGCTAAGCCCAACAGGCCCCAATGTCGTTGGCGGGCCATCGGCGGCTGGCGATTCGCGGCGACGAGGGCTCCAACTGGCTGGCGATCCATGGCGGGGAGCTAGGGCCTACGGGATGGAGCGAAGCGGAAGCTGGCGGATCTTCAGGTGAGGCTGGCGGATCGGAGATCGGAGTGGCGATGCGGGGTCCGGTCGAGCTCGCTTGGGGGAGAGGCCGGGAGGAGGAGGGGGGTGATGTCTGAGGGAAGCCACGGGGTGGCGTGCGGAGGAAGGAGATGAGGGTTTAAAAAGAAAAAAGAGGGGAAGGGGGGCACCGAAGTCGGGGTTAGGGTAGGGTAGGGTTCGGCGGGCACGGGTCTCGAGGGGGGAAGCGGACAAAGGAATTAAAGAGGGGGGAGGTGGTCGGTGGGAAAGGAAGTCAAACCCTTGGAGAGGGAAAATCGGGTACAAGATAGAAGTAGGGGCTAGAAGAGAAATACGAGTTCAAAAGATGCAAACAGCCTACACTTACACGTCAGGTTTGGCTCGTCTCAAATCACCAGCACTATCCTCCAATACTTCTGAGCGTCCTTCGATTTGCTTCCGTTGTCGAATTCCTGAGCGTCCTTCGATTCGCTTCCGTTGTCGAAGTCGAACTTCTGGTGATCGAAAATCGAATGCTACCCTCCTTAGAATAAACGTAGCTAAAGTTTAGATGAACTAAAAGCGATTTGGAAGAACTATAAAAATTAGTAGAATGATCAGAAGGCCATCACTAGCTAAAGAAAGGGGTGCTAGTGATGAAGATCGATGGCGTTACATAATCATGATTTACGTCCTTGCGGTCCAGCGGACACGGCCAGGGAAGTGACTAAGCCAGGATCACTTATGCCCAGACTAGCTAGGTTGATCCAACAGACTTTAGCCAAGCACATTGACCGGTATCATGGTCCATTGAAGGAAGATCATCATTCATATGAGTACCATCATCAACTGAAGGAAGGTGATGAAGTGGGTAGATAATCCAACCAACGAAAAATCACTATAACTGCTAGCAAAAGAGGGTACTAGAGAGGTATAATCAAGAATGGGACACGAGTTCCTAAGCAAGGGTTAAGAGTTCAAAGGAAGTGAGGGAAGACCTAATGAAGATGGTAATAAGGACACTTCACCCGTATATCCAATACAGGTGAACACTCGAGACATCTCGTACTCGAGGTTCAATTTGAGTATCTTATATTATACATCCTGATCTTGCTATAATGTTCACGAGGTAGTTAGCGAGGACCTGCGTAGGGCCACCAAACTTGTAACGACCCGCTTTCGGGGGCCCGTTACTTATTTGATAATTGCGCAGGTTCTGCAGTTAACCAGTGAAGTCAAAATAGCCACGATGCAGAGATGTACAAAAATACCCAAATAGTGTCCAATTATTACAATCCGTACCGTACAAATGTTCCAACAGATATACATGAAAGAAAAAGGTACACAACTGAAAATAGCTCTGGAAGCTGCGGTCTCATGGTCGAAGTCTGGCGCTATTAGCTCAAGAGCATCTGCCTCCATATGTACGTCGTCTGCGGTGCCACGGAGATGGAACCGTAGGTAAGTCACAACAATTCTAAATGAAGAAAGAGAGGTACTGTACAAGTATGACAAAGCAGACCAAAGTGAAAGTAAAGTACGGTGCAATGTCTGTACAAGTGTAGAAAGTAACGTGCATGGAATGCGTAAAGTAAAGGTGACTGTACTGGCAAGTAAAGTGAGGCAAGCATGGTAACTGTACTGGTAAGGAAAGTAAAGTGCAAGTACTGTAAAGAAAGTAATTGTGCAAGCTATACTAGAACTACGTGACTCAAGTCGGAGAGTACAATATGTGACCGTTCAGTTCATCTCTTGCCTGGGTGCTACCCAGACGAATGCCGGTACCCAGGCAGCAGGATGGTTTGCCGAAACTCAGGCAGCTAGACAGGTTACTTTTATTTTGCCAAAACTCAGGCAGCTGGACGGTATGCCAAAAACTCAGGCAGCTTGACATGTAGATCGAACTCTAGTCACTCCCGTACTCTCGCAAACTATGAGTTACCCCAATACCCCAGTGACGTGTCAATTACAAGTTCTAGACAGGATTGTTCCACAGGATGTTCCACACATGATATTCCACACGATGTTCCGCATGTTAGTCACACCAGGTTAACTGGTTGACTTCCTCATTGAAAACCAGCAAGTAGGATAAAGACAAGTCCAACACCAAAAGTTGTTACTTCCGTGCTTTGAGCACGTGGTAGTGTGGCTAGCACACAATTTACCCAAGTTGAAAGTTGGCAAAGTAATCTTTGGTAGATTACTTTCATTTAGTTCTCTAGTTTGGTTTAACTTGAATAGCCGTTCTGAGGCTATAAGTGAAGTGTCACAAGTTCATGCAAGCACAGTAGACTAGTTTTCTAAAGTTAGAATATGTCGTGACTTACTATTTTCGAGCTCGTCGTGGCAAGACGAGGTTGGAGCTGGAAGAGCTGGTGCACGAAGATTGGTACCTGAAATCACAAGAAACAATTGGTTAAAGCACACCCTATTTTCTATTTATTAAACTCGATCGTTTTGATTTTTAAAACCGGTTAAAACGTTGTCGAAAAGCGTTCTAAATTTTTATATAGACTATATATGGTGAAAATAATTTTACTGCAAGAGGGAATATTTTTCTGAGGCTTATAGTAATTTCTATAATTTTTAAAAGCTCAAAAACTATTTAAAAACTATTTTTCAATTAGTGACGTATTTATTCCACAATTTATTCTGGATGCAATCTACATCGGAAAGTTGCAAATGAGGTGTCAAAACGACCGTCTCGAAGAGTACTTTAACATATATTTTTCTCAAGTATTAGTTTACGTAAAAATAAGAAGATACGGATTTTTGAACGAAAATAACGGATTTAACTTATAGGCTTAAAAATTAATTCTGGAAAAACTAAGCGTCGGATTGAGATGAAACTAGCGCCATTGGGTCCAGAATGTCATTTCTGATTTTCTGAAGCTAGTCTCAAATTTTTCTAGGGCGTATATAATTAGTTATGGATTTAAAACCAATAAACCCTATTTAATAATTAATTAAAAACGAAAATATGATATTACGTTATATTTACAAGTTTGCCATTACCCTGTTTCTTCGTTCGACGCTGCGTGGGCGGGGGAAGAAGACAACGGCGACGGCGAGGCGGCACAGGCGGGGGCGGAGGCGGCGACGGCGACGGAGGGAGATGACGGCGACGGCGGCCTCGGTGGCGGAGCATGGGTGGATCCCAAGGGACAGGGCGGATAGCTTGGCGGAGCTCCGCTTGGGCGAGGGCGGGGTCGTTGCTCGGCGATTCGGGGCTGTTCGGGAGGCGGTGGTCGGCGGAGCGGGTGAAGTCGGACGGCGGCGTTGTGCGGCGGCCTGTGTGGGGTTGTCGCGGCGACGATGAACGGAGAAGCAGCGGAGGCGACTGCTTGGTGGCGAAAGGAGGAGCTCGCGGCGGTGATCGGGGCTTCGTCGGAGCTCGGTCATCGGCGCTGTGGGGGCGGCGAGGTGGCTAGACGGCGGACGAGCGCCGGGGGCGGCGTTGGCCATGGGCGAGGCGAGTGCAGCGACGCTGCGGCTTTGAGGACGACGGAGCGGAGGATCTCGCGGCGGAACTCGACGGCGGGGAGATGTGCTGTGGAGAGGAGAGAGAACTGAGAGTGTTGGGCTGAGTATGGGTTCAGTTCGCCGTGAGCTCTCGATGGAGAAGAGAGAGTGGGGTTCGGGTCTTTGCATGAAGAAGAGAGTGATAGAGAGAAAGATGGAGAGGCCTCGGGTGTGGATTTGGGTTGGGTTGTTTCGAAACGAGAAAAAGAAATAGAGAGGGAGAGAGATAGTGTATATCTGGGTTGAATGAAAGAGTAGGGGGGAGAGTTTATATAGGGTAAAAAAAATGGGTAGTTGGGATGATAGCACGGTTAGCTGAGAGATGAGGGTTAGAGGGAAACATGTTAGGTAGAGGTAAGTAATTAGGTGAGGTAATGGTAATTAATAATAGGTAAACCCCTATTAATGAAAGTCATTAGTAAAAATACAAAACGAAATTACGGTTTTGCCCCTACTAGTAAACGTGTCCGAAAAATTACGAAAACATACCCACAGGATCGTATCGTCACGAGGATGGCGAATACGAAGACCGTTCCAGGGTTTGAGCTACGGAAACACTAGTTTTTGGCCAAAACGTTTAGAAAGCGGGTTTGCGGGTTCTCTATTGAAATGAGATCAGAAAATTACGAAATTAATGTGGGAAGCCCCAAATGATCATATGATGTTACTGCAGAAGTTTGAAAATGGTTTGAAGACGTTTGTATAGAAAATAAATTCGTTGAATCAAAACTGCAATATCTGAAAATGAATTTTTATCAGATCTTTTAGAGGTATTTGACGAAATCCGATTTTACCAAAATACTCCATAACTAGTCTGGTACTTCAAAATATTTTTATAAGGAATTTTTGAAATCAGTTTAAGACTCCTAACAAACCATTATAAAATACAATTAAAAATGAATTTACTTTAAATACTTGATTTAAATGTATTAGAAAAATACAGGCCGTTACACCCGACGTATCGATTTGGGTCAAGTCTAGACTACATCACATGTATGTTAGAGTTTGTTCCTTAAAGATAAACAAGTCATAGCTTGAGGAGACTCAACAACTATAATTGTCTTCTTTGAGTTACCAAGCTCCAAAATCAAGGAGGGATACGAATTAATCTTTAATAAGATTTATAACGCATTGACTAGATATAGTCCAGGGTGTCATACAATCACGATTCGCGACATTGCGGTCCAGCGGAACACAACCAGGGAATTGACTAAGCCAGGATCACTACCCCTTAGACTAGTAAGGGTTGATCCAGAACTCTTAGCCAAGCACATTGACTGGATCATGGTCCATTGAATGAAGCTTGTCATTTTTGTATGTGTGCCATAGACTAAACAGCTTTTATTAACAACTAATTAATCCTATCAACTAGTTGCATCCTTAAATTCAAAATTTTAGGATTTGTTTAATAACTTTTATTAAGTCCTTATCAACTATAAGGTTCACGTGCTATCCTAATCGTTATTAGGATTTTAATAAATTATTAACCAACGCTAAAAGCGAAGTCCTTTAATGATTTAATAATAACAATTAAAAAAATTCATTAAAAGGACTACCCTAATCAGGAATTAGGTCTTGAAGTATTGTTAATGCTTTATTAAAACATAGCATGTCATTAAAATTCAATTAATAAATTTTAATCATTACTTAATGGCTAACCTAAAGGGTTGTCTTGTGTTATCAAATAAGGGACAAGAAGACATATCCATTAAAAATTTACACTAATTTTATCGCATAAAAAGTGTACAACTATTTAACAATTAAATAGACTAAAGTTTATCGCATAAACAATTTTAGCATGCATACTTAAATTTAACATTTAAATTTAAAAATACGATTTTAAAACATTTTATTTTATCTCATAAAGTAAAAGCTTGTTTAAAAAATCATAACATTTGCATGCTACTTTAAAATATTTATCGCATAAAAATTTTAAACTTTTAAAATCAGTTTTTAAAAATATCTTATAAATTTAAAACATCATTTAAAAAATTCCTTGTTTAAAATTTATCACATAAAATTTTAAACAATATTTTAAACTTATCGCATAAAGTTTTAAAGCTTTAAAACAATTTTAAAATTTATCACATAAATTAAAAAATTCCATTTTAAAACTTTCATGTTTAAAATTTATCATATAAAATTTTTAAACAAAAAAAAATTTAAATTTATCGCATAAATTTAAAGAAAACATTTTTCTGTAAAAGCATTCAAATAATAAATTTGCAGTCCTAGATCAGCATACAGAGATGGCTCTGATACCAATGCAGTGTTTTCTGGGACCCTTAGGGCACAAAAACTCTAGTCCCGTCCTAAGTCGGACGGAACATAGACAGAAATGCAGCGGAAAAATTTTTATGTTAATCTAATTAACATGCAACCCTAAGGAACCAGACCATATTAGCCAGGATCTCTGCCAACTTGGGGTGGATCTGACCACCCCAAGAGGGATCTAACTACTGCGAATAATTAAATGAAAAACTTAAACACATACCCGGAATCTCAGCCCTGGGGCAGGCGAGATGTTCCGCACCGTCTTCCGAGCTGCTCCCGTCCCACGCCGAGCCGCTCCTTGAACCGCTCCTCAAACCGCTCCGCATCCCGAGGCGATCAATCCCATGTCACCGAGCCAACCACGCGCCGAAGAAAGTTTCACGCGAGTGAAACCTCCGCCTAGATTTCGGATCTGAATCCGAACTCCTTTGCGGCTTTGCTAGAGCCCTCAGGAGCAAGGCAGAAATTTATAGGGAGAGGAGAAATATTAATTTAGCTTAGATCCGAGCGTGCTCCAACATTTACGAGAGCCGCTCAGATCTAGAGCTTGGGACGAGTTTGGAGGAGGAGAGCAGACCCCTATTTATATAGGCGGCGGACTCCCCCCTTTTCTCAAAATCCGATGTGGGACTATTAATTTGAGTTAATTAAAATCAAGTTAGTTTGCACTTCACAAAGTGCAAACTTCCGTGAATTTTAACTCCCTCACCGTTGAGCTTCAATGTTGGTACAACCTACCAAATCGAAGAGGGTTCAACGGTGAACGCGTAGGAAAAAACGGCTCGTCAATCCGAGTCCGTTTGACCCTTCAAACAATTGTCCAAAGTTAGCCAAAAGTCATGCTTCTCTTAGAAACGTAGCCGTCAAGAAAATTCCAGGTTTCAAAAAACCCTAACCAGAAAATTCGGGCTTGGTGGGCCTCCATTTTCGCTGGTTTCAGCCCAACAGTTTGGGCTGACTTGTTTTGGCTATAACTTGTGCATTTGGACTCCGTTTTTGACGCGGTTTGAACCTGCGTTTAGAGCGGGACGATCCCGTCATCTAGGTAACCTTTTCAACGCGTTTATTTAATTAAATATAGTCTTAAACAATTTAAGACACATTTAATCTCTTTTGCATCATATGCAAAATAGTCCCTATCTAGGCTTAAATTATCATTTGCATCAAATACAAATGATCCGAGGGCATATTCCTCTACAGTGCCATCGTCCCCCACAATGTGAGCTACCAGCAGAAGAAGAAATTTTTCCATGAGGTCCGCAAATTTTATTGGGATGACCCCCATCTGTACAAAACCTGCAATGATGGGGTGATACAAAGATGCATCCCTGAAACTGAGGCGACCTCCATTATTTCCCACTGCCACGGTCAGCAACGTGGAGGGCATGCGAGCACCTACAAAACCACAGCAAAAATTCTCCAGAGCGGATTCTACTGGCCAACCCTCTTCAAGGACACACATGCTTATGTTCAAGCCTGCGATAAATGCCAAAGGGCGGGGAATATCTCAAAAAGGAATGAGATGCCTCAACACTACATCCTGGAGGTAGAAATCTTCGATGTTTGGGGAGTGGACTTCATGGGACCTTTCCCTTCCTCTTCAGGGAACCAGTATATCTTGGTGGCTGTGGACTACGTGTCGAAATGGGTTGAAGTGATAGCCAGTCCAACCAATGATTCCAGAGTGGTAGCCAAGTTCTTTAAAAACAACATCTTCCCATGGTTCGGTGTACCTCGTGTCCTGATCACTGACGGAGGGAGCCAATTTATAGAGAAGAAATTCGAGGCTCTCTTGAAAAAGTACGGGGTACAACACCGAGTGGGGCGTGCCTACCACCCACAGACCAGCGGTCAGGCGGAAGTCTCTAACCGGGAGATTAAAAGCATACTAGAAAAGACGGTGGCCAACTCTAGGAAGGATTGGTCATCAAAACTTCCTGACGCGCTTTGGGCCTACAGGACGGCATTTAAAACTCCGATCGGCACAACCCCCTACCGGCTTGTCTATGGGAAGGCTTGCCATCTACCTGTGGAATTGGAGCATAAGGCATTTTGGGCAATTAAGAATCTGAACTTTGACGCCAAGGAGGTAGGTGGGCACCGGCAGTTACAACTCAACGAGCTCGACGAGATCAGGCTCAATGCCTATGAAAACACCAAGATTTACAAGGAGAAGTTGAAGCGGTGGCACGATAAGCGAATCTTGAAGAGGGAATTCAAAGAAGGGGACTTAGTTCTCCTATTCAACTCAAAGCTGAAGCTCTTTCCTGGAAAGCTCAAGTCAAGGTGGTCGGGACCATTCCGCGTCACCAAGGTTTTCCCGCATGGGTCTATTGAGATAATGGGAAGGGATGAGCCGTTTAAAGTCAACGGACAGCGTCTGAAACACTATGCAGTGGGAGAACCAGAATTCTCTTCGGTCGGATTCTCAACGACCGACAACTCTTCCTCGAACCCTCCGGATCCTAATTGACCACCACTTAGGGCGTCGAGCGAACGACGTTAAACAAAAGCGCTTCATGGTAGGCAACCCATGCTCTAAATCTCTACCTCCAATTTTTGGAATTATTTCTAACTTTATTTTATCTATTTTTGATAAATAAATCCAGCCGCAAGAACTTTCGTTGAGGACTGAGGCCATGTGTGCATTTTTTACAGGAAACAAGACCCCAACCGATCGGGTGATAACTCACCCGATCGGTTGGGATGTATCAGCTAAATGGCCGTATCAGTTACTTAACGAACCGATCGGGTGAAGACAGCCGAGACCGGGTCGCTGACCGTGTGGGTAGAGCTGAACTTTTGGGAAATTTAGAGATCACATCAACCGATCGGTTGAGTAATACCGCGGACGGGTGAGTGGCCGGGTGAAATATCGCATGTTCTCGAGAATGATTTGGGACGCGGTCAACCAATCGGGTGACCTTCACCCGATCGATTCACCTATAGCTGTTGGCCGACAGGAAATTTTCGAAATTCGTCCACCCGATCGGGTGAGAACTCACCCGATCAGTTCAGTTTCGCCCCCTATAAATACCCCTTCCCCACGATGACCACCACCCGACCCCCAAACTCCCCTTCACGCGATTACCCACCCTCCAACTGTCAAAACGGCATCCTCCATCCAACATACTGCCCCTAGATCCTCATCCCCACTCACTCCCATACTTCCCCACCCTCGCCACCTTGCCATCATCAACATTCCATCATCAAAACATCCAAACCCTAACCCTAGCCCCCAAAATTTTCAAAAATCCTGTATCTTATCGGATCAGCGAGCAGTGGCTTCCCAAATCGCTTCCTTCTACTACGTGAGTCCTCCGGGAGCTTGGTCTTGCTACATTGATGGGTAACACCTTTCCATTCTACACATCTATTACCTTATCTGTAATGTCCTGAATTGGTGTTATACCTGCTTCACCTGCTTTATAACTATCATAGGCACGCTCCCACTTTCCTCTTCACTATCCACGTAGCCGCCATGTCTAGGAAAGGGAAAGAGATTGCCTCATCTTCACGCCGTAATCCGCTTTACGGACCCTTTTCACCCTCTTTCCTTGGCATAAACCCTACGTCTGAGGAGCAATCCGATCATTTACAAACCCTCCTTCATCACCCTATCCGACCTACTCTTTTCGTGGACTTCCCCACCCTACAATCCCTTGGACTTTTTAGGGGCGTCTGTGCACTTTTTCGTTTCATAGGTTGTGATTATCTTCTGCGGACTCCGGCCAACAAACACAGAAATCTCACACTTGAATTCCTCAGTTCTCTCGAGGTGTCTGATCATGGTTTCACCTTCCGGGCCTTCAATTGCGATTTTTCCATGAGCTTCGTCCAGCTTAACAACAACCTGCTCTTCCCCAACCCCGATTGCCATGTTGAATGGCCTACTCATGATCGATCTGACATTTTTTCTCGCTTCCGGGCTGACGGTGTTTGGCAACGATTCACCCGATATACCTCCTTTCCGGCGGTAGCCCTCGCCTCCTACATCATACACCCTTGCTACCGTTTTGCTCACTTCTTCATTGCCAACACCATTTTCGTTCGTGTTGATGTATCCACGGTGTCTAGCGATGAGCTGCTCTTTCTCTACGCCATGTCCCATGACCAGATTCATGGTGAAATCCCTTTCCCCTTAAACACCGCTAATTGGATCATCCACGAGCTCTTATCCGTCAACCGCGCCGCTTCTGGATCTATCTGCTGCGGGGGTATTATCACTCTTATCGTCAGCTTTGTCTTGAGGATGCCCACCGACCTCCCTATTGTCCCGGGACGTAACCGTATCGATCGCGACTACTTGATCTCTATCGGTATGCTTACTCCTTTTGGGGAGGATCGTGCAGCCTACCTCTATAGTCCTGCCTGCACTCCTTTTGCCATCCTCCCACCCTCATCTTCGGAGCGTTTCCCCCTACGCCTTACACACTTGCCCTGGGAGTTCTACCCAGATCCTTGGTACGCTTCACTCGTCCACTTCCCGCCCGTGGATCCTCCCGATTGGCACCATATGTCGGTCCACCCTATCCCACCATCATCCACCATGATCCACCAATGTATCCCGACCCTCCGGTTGTCCTGCCTGTTGCTCCCCTTTCTCATATTCGTACACCCTCTCCTTCGTCCTCGGAGGATTCCTT
>CM061139.1:97461347-97535297 GCA_030789695.1 Scilla litardierei | reverse complement strand
TCGACGAGGCCGTGGATGGTCCAGCTGGGGAGTGAGTGCTTGCCCATGATGACTGTTTTGTTGAGCTTCGATGGGTGTGGGCTTATCTCAAAGTTGCCATTGGGCAATAGAGCTGCGTACCAAAAAAATTCAAGTGATTATTATTCCTAATTAACCAAGAACAATGAAGAATTTTTGGTGAAATGAAGAGATCATCTACCATCATTTTACTTTTAAGACAGAATAAATCAAACAAAAAGTTCCCGTCTTGCTCAAAAAATCTCTTCTTTTCTTTCAATTTGACTTGCAATAATCTTAAAATAAACATAGCATAGCATACTAATAAGCTTAAACCCAAAACCCTCAAGTCCCCTAAAACATCAAAAAGTTCCCGTCTTGGTCAGGAAATTTTTTCCTGCAATGACTCCACTCTACTAACTAGAAGCTGCAATCCAAGAAATGACTATGCAATACACATATGTAGAAAGGTGACAGTACAATTAGTTAGTAGCAAATCTGCAAACAGGCTATCAAGAATTCCTTTTATGGACAAAACAACACAAATGGAATACCTTTGATGCAGGGGTGCTCAGTGGACTGGTTAAAAGCATCTTGGTGATTTCCAAAATTTTGGTAATATCACCCTATAAACATAATCTTTATCAGGCAGAACCTTGTAGATATTGTAGGGTCGTGATGTTTGAGTGATGGAACCAGATATTCCATTCATACGGATTTCCATTTAGATATTGTAGATATTGTAGGCACAACCGTCTACAGGTCATATTACCAAAATTTTGCGGGTCATAGTGTAGGCTCAGTGGAATTCTTACTACAAGCATACATGAAGCAAGTGCTCTGGCATAAGGCTATCATCAATGGTGGAAGATGGTAGTGCCTGTAGGCCTACCGAAGGATACCACATTTAGATTTCTTTGACAAAGTTATGCCCAATGTCAATTTTTTATTATTTTTATAGTGAGGATGAGAAAAAAAAATGAAACCAGATAAAGACAGGTTTTGAGGTGGTAAACCCAACAAAGCAAATAAATTTTCTTTTGTGATATGAATAAAAGCATTGATCATTGACTCGATTCAACTCAATACGATACAAGTTTCCAACATAAAGGAACATTAGGCACTAGAATGTCATCTGGAAGAGAAATTTTGTTATAGAATGTAAAATTATGCAAACTTATATTAGGAAAAATCATCACTTACCAAAGACCTTAGAACACCCTCTCCACCGACCTTCTTTAGATGTTCTCTCTCTAAAGCACCAGAGATGGCCAATGATATACCTAATTTCATTGCAGAAATGGCAACTTGAACTGGCTGAACTAAATCTCTATATTCAGCAAACTTTTTTGATAATCTACCAATAAATATGAATGATGTGACCTGAAATTTTAGAAAAAGGAAATATCAAAATCATAAATAGATTGAAAGATGAAGTAAAGCATGAGTTTGTCTTAATAAAAGACATGACTCAGAATATTAGTTTGCTATCAGAGTTGGTATCTGCCTCGTCTCAAATGTTGTGAGATCTACTTCCAAGCGCAGGAGATCGTGCAAGTAATATCCTGGTGAGTCCAGGTATCGAATCCGCGGGACAACTGACCTGCAAAACTACGATCGTCAATCTGAAAAGAGTAATAATACGATGTTAACCAACCACCTATCGAACACAAAGATATAGGATCAAGAGTATAGAATAAGAAATGAAAATCCTACGATATTTACGGTGACTTTGGTAGGGGTACAAGTATGGGGAGTTTGTGTTGGGTTTGATTTCGTTAGGGTGTGTGCAACCAATGATTATCAATACCTTTTCTATAACTCAACGTTTCATCCGGTCAGGGCACGAGAATGTCAGAAAGTATGGCGATCAAGCATATAGAAACGTGCCAAAGAATTATACAATTAAGATAGGACGAAAAGATATAGAAATCAATAATCACGACACCCTAACTACGTCAACACCGACACATATGAAGTGGATGTGCTACGGTTGTGATTTCATTAGGAGTTAATAATTGCTGAAATATCATGTCTTTCATATAACTCAACGCTTCTTCCGGTCAGGGCACGAAGACGTCGGAAGATGAAACGATGAAAACTAGTCAAAGTGGCCGTATACGCATCACTAGCAACATTGATTTCATTAAACGATAAAAGCAATAATAAGTTCAGATTAGTGAACATAAATTGGCTAGCCTTGTCAGGGCCTATCCATAGGGAACATGAATGATATCGACAATAAGCGAATACCCAACAAATACGTTGTAGAAATCAACATTACTAGCAATTTGGACGTGATAGTATGGCTAAAGACATGAAATTCATCAATCAAATACTTCTAATTACTTCACAACCATAGCACAAAGATCTTAGCCATGCATGGTGCAAAAACAATCAGATTTGATAGCCAAATACATCGTTATACTAGCCAAATACAATGAAATACACCAAATACGGGGTATAAGTTCAAGAAATTGTCACCAAATCTCCACTTTAGAACCCAAAACTCCTTTAGAATAGGAAGAATAGCCTCTGGAATTTTTCAAAATTTTGCCCTGGAGAAAAACGCACAGTAGCCGCTCCAAAAGTCCCAAAATACGCCAGAATCCCCTCAAAAACCCTAGAATACGCTTAAATAATAGGCTTGCGGGTTTAAATCGCTAACGGGTTCAAAACCCGCTTCATTTCCACCCAAAACCCGATCCATCCTCTGATTCAAACCCCATCCGTCCGATCTGGGCGGGATCTAACGAGATCCCGCCACGTGTCCTCTCAAGAAAGCGGGTTCGCCCGCTCTCGAAATCGAATTCGCATCACTCTCAGATTTGTGTTCCGCCGTTGGATCTGCATCAGAGGGTCCAAGTTGTGCCACGTCAGCTTAAATGTCAATCGCTCTGTCGCCCGCTTCTCGCTATCATCGGGGTTAAGCACGACCGTTGGATCGCCGATCTGCGGCTCTCGCTTGCCCACGTCGCCTCGCCTCTTTGTATCGCTGCTGACCATCCGATCACGATCGTTCGGTGCTGAAGCGGCCACGTCGACCAGATCCACGTTCGAGCGGGATGAATGTGAACCGTTCGATCAATATCGAACGATCAAGAGAATGCCACGTTGCCCTCATAACCCAGCTCCCATCATACGCGTACATCGTCTACGAGCCGTTGGATGAGGCAGGAAACGCCTGGATAGCTGCCACGTGGCCATTCCTGAGCGAGGCGGGCGTATACGGAAGCGTATTTCCGCGCGTATCTCGTATTTACGACCGTATTTCCTCATTTAATTAGTATCCTGCATTCAAAAATTCACAGTAATTAGCACAGATGTCAGAAAAATACAAATAAATAGTCGTTGGAATCGTGAGATCGAGACCAAGCTAGGAAAAATATAAAATGTGCAGAAATACTCCGTTAATTGCTGTTTTGTGCTCAAATTAAGTGTTTTCTCTAATAAATAATTGTGTACAAAATACGTATGAATTAGAGAACAATTTATCATCATATGAGCACAAAATAGGGCTAAATGAGGGGTTAAATATGCAATATTCAACCCGAATCACACCCCCCAACTAGCGATTTGCTAGTCCCTAGCAAAAACAGCGATGAATACAGATGATTAGTAAAATTATAAATTCTAGCTATTGCTTATGGCATGGCTCAATAATACGCTTTCCAACATGATTTTGACTATCAATATACATAATCCATGCACAAGATCAATCACACGATATTTTCTCTAATTTAATTTGAATAAAGAACATGGAAGCATCGTTTTGCGCAAGCGAAAGTATAACACGTCGTTATGTACTAGTTTTCTTGTTTCCAAGGAATTGGCCTATCAGAACAATCATTCAAAACATGGGTATTGAAGTTGCTCAGTTTATTCACCATTTCTTTTCTTTTATTAGTTCCGCGTAACGCGCATCAAGCAACATTTGCAGAAAAAAAATATAACTTGGATCGCTCCATCAAATGAGTGAGTTTCCGGTCAATGGCTCCCAAATCAGACGATAATAGGGCATTAGGCCAAAAAGGACCCCTCGGACTGTACTACTCGAGCCAACCAAGTTATTTATTAGTGACATACTTCATTCATTCATTTCATTCATTTTTCCTTCATTTTTTTCTTTTCTCTTCTTCATCTTTTTCTCTTTTTTCTTTGTAAGCAACTCAATACCCAAATTTTTCTTTTTTGAGCAAAGCATTAATAACCAAGGCCAAATTCCTCTTCAACTTGAAGACTTTTAAAAAAAATCGTGTATACTCAAGCTTTTTCATCACATCAGCATGCATGAAATAAATTCAAACTATTTCGAGATATTAATCATGACAATCGAAAAATTTTCATGAATAGCATATTAACGGTAATTCATGAAGGGAAAAAATTAATTCAAGCCATAAACAATTAGCTAGAACTCAGTTAATGCATTATCATCCGCATTTGAGGTATACGAAGGAGTTTAAAATGGTGAGATTTGGTGGGTCATTCTTTCCTTATGCCATGCTTTTCAAAAAAAAAACAAATCCTAAGGTCTCATACACACCCCCCAACTAAAGATGGACATTGTCCTCAATGTCGAAAGGGGTACGAGTTTATTCAAGCAAGCATCCTAGAAAGCAAATAAAATTCTACGCTACTGGAAAGAACACACCGTGTTCAAATGGCGGATCCTGAATCTTTAATGGTGGAGGAAGTTGTTCAATTTTTTCCTTGCGCTCCTCAGCGAGTAATCTTCCTCCTTTAGCTAAATTGGACTCCAGCAACACAACTCCAAGCATCTCTATAAGCTGTTTACCAATGTCCTGCAGGAGACGAGTTATGTCAATCCAAATTATTTTAAAATTCTTTGATACGAACATATTCCAAATAAAGTCATCAAAATAGGTGAAGCAAAATAAAGCATGGTGATGACAGCTCCCTGAAAAAGGTGCACTACGCTCGGTATGATGCTCAGTCAATGTGGAGAGGGGTAAATGATTTTGGGAAAAAACTGGGGAAGGGAATGGTTCGGGCTCCATAGCAATATTCTTTAAACCAATGTCCCTAGTCGTCTCCTCCTCCTGTTCATCCAAAATTTATCGCTCATCCCCTACTTTGCACACATTTCCCGCCATGTCAATGTTTTCATTCGTGACTTCATCGTGACATGGCTCGCTCGATATACCTGCAATAGAAGATGAAATCAAATTAGATTTTGGAAATTGAATTTCAAACGAATTATTTTCTTCTACGCAAGTGGAAATCAGCTTAAGGTTTTCAATAGATTGCTGAATCTGCCGACTCCGAGCGAGGAATTTCTCTTGGAATTGGTGGGACGTGGCCTCCTGTGTCTGAATAAGCAGTGGAACTTCCTCTTTCAAGTGTTGCAAAGGTACGTCTACGCTTTGCTCTCCTTGATCAAGGCTTGAAGGATCCGTTGAATCGCACTCTGAAGTCTCTTTCGTGATTTCATCATCCTCTTCTAGAGACTCCATGTAATTCCACGCCTCTGTCGGCGTCATGACTCCCAAGAATTCATGCAGCTGTGGTCGTAGTCCACCTAGGAAGGACTCCATTAGCTCTTTCTTCGTGTACCCATGTTGCGGATAGCTCGATATTATGTCTGTGAACCTCCTCCAGGCCTGGAAGAAAGTTTCACAATCAGTCTGATTAAAACTAACAATCTTGAGCTTCTCCATCCTATTTTTGTGTGCCTTATCATATTCTGCATCATACAAATTGTTCGTGCAATAGAATTTCATGTATTCCAAATATTCCATTTTTAAAAAGAAAACAAAAAAAAATCCTAGACTATAAGTTGGAAGGATCTCACCGAATGTTCCTCCAAACGAACTGAAATCGTAGATTGCAAGTACTGTTGTCCCCGGCAACGGCGCCAAAAACTTGCCTCGTCTCAAATGTTGTGAGAACTACTCCCAAGCGTAGGAGATCGTGCAAGTAATATCCTGGTGAGTCCAGGTATCGAATCCGCGGGACAACTGACCTGCAAAACTACGATCGTCAATCTGAAAAGAGTAATAATACGATGTTAACCAACCACCTATCGAACACAAAGATATAGGATCAAGAGTATAGAATAAGAAATGAAAATCCTACGATATTTACGGTGACTTTGGTAGGGGTACAAGTATGGGGAGTTTGTTTTGGGTTTGATTTCGTTAGGGTGTGTGCAACCAATGATTATCAATACCTTTTCTATAACTCAACGTTTCGTCTGGTCAGGGCACGAGAACGTCGGAAAGTATGGCGATCAAGCATATAGAAACGTGCCAAAGAATTATACAATTAAGATAGGACGAAAAGATATAGAAATCAATAATCACGACACCCTAACTACGTCAACACCGACACATATGAAGTGGATGTGCTACGGTTGTGATTTCATTAGGAGTTAATAATCGCTGAAATATCATGTCTTTCATATAACTCAACGCTTCTTCCGGTCAGGGCACGAAGACGTCGGAAGATGAAACGATGAAAACTAGTCAAAGTGGCCGTATACGCATCACTAGCAAAAACGATAAAAGCAATAATAAGTTCAGATTAGTGAACATAAATTGGCTAGCCTTGTTAGGGCCTAGCCATAGGGAACATGAATGATATCGACAATAAGCGAATACCCAACAAATACGTTGTAGAAATCAACATTACTAGCAATTTGGACGTGATAGTATGGCTAAAGACATGAAATTCATCAATCAAATACTCCTAATTACTTCACAACCATAGCACAAAGATCTTAGCCACGCATGGTGCAAAAACAATCAGATTTGATAGCCAAATACATTGTTATACTAGCCAAATACAATGAAATACACCAAATACGGGGTATAAGTTCAAGAAATTGTCACCAAATCTCCACTTTAGAACCCAAAACTCCTTTAGAATAGGAAGAATAGCCTCTGGAATTTTTCAGAATTTCCCCTGGAGAAATACGCACAGTAGCCGCTCCAAAAGTCCCAAAATACGCCAGAATCCCCTCAAAAACCCTAGAATACGCTTAAATAATAGGCTTGCGGGTTTAAATCGCTAACGGGTTCAAAACCCGCTTCATTTCCGCCCAAAACCCGATCCATCCTCTGATTCAAACCCCATCCGTCCGATCTGGGCGAGATCTAACGAGATTCTGCCACGTGTCCTCTCAAGAAAGCGGGTTCGCCCGCTCTCGAAATCGAATTCGCATCACTCTCAGATTTGTGTTCCGCCGTTGGATCTGCATCAGAGGGTCCAAGTTGTGCCACGTCAGCTTAAATGTCGATCGCTCCGTCGCCCGCTTCTCGCTATCGTCGGGGTTAAGCCCGGCCGTTGGATCGCCGATCTGTGGCTCTCGCTTGGCCACGTCGCCTCGCCTCTTTGTATCGCTGCTGACCATCCGATCACGATCGTTCGGTGCTGAAGCGGCCACGTCGCCCAAATCCGCGTTCGAGCGGGATGAATGTGCACCGTTCGATCAATATCGAACGATCAAGAGAATGCCACGTTGCCCTCATAACCCAGCTCCCATCATACGCGTACATCGTCTACGAGCCGTTGGATGAGGCGGGAAATGCCTGGATAGCCGCCACGTGGCCATTGCTGAGCGAGGCGGGCGTATACGGAAGCGTATTTCCACGCGTATCTCGTATTTACGACCGTATTTCCTCATTTAATTAGTATCCTGCATTCAAAAATTCACAATAATTAGCACAGATGTCAGAAAAATACAAATAAATAGTCGTTGGAATCGTGAGATCGAGACCAAGCTAGGAAAAATATAAAATGTGCAGAAATACTCCGTTAATTGCTGTTTTGTGCTCAAATTAAGTGTTTCTCTAAAAAATAATTGTGTACAAAATACGTATGAATTAGAGAACAATTTATCATCATATGAGCACAAAATAGGGCTAAATGAGGGGTTAAATATGCAATATTCAACCCGAATCAGTATCTGCCAATTGCCAGCCACATCAATTATTTCTAGAATATCTGCACCAAGTTTAAATTTTTTTACAATTGCCATTGCTGAAGATACAAACTTCAGGAAATCGGCACATTCTGAAAAAAAATTATATTTTGAAGTTTCAGGACGAAACGTGAGCTGTGAAAAAGAAATTATGTCAGCTGACAAAAAAGTTGCATTAAAAGGAAATGGATTAATCAAAGCGTGTAACTTAATTCACATACATGTGATGCAACACTCCAAAGTTGTTTTTATTTCCCATCCATTCAACCAGGAATACATAATGTCATTTCAAGTAACAAGGCATGCAGAGGCACAGAAGAAAAGAACAGATTCATTGTTCATTACACAATGGTTTTCAAACAGGTGCTATTCCAAATTAAATTTTAAGTAATTTGCACTACAAAAATGATATAATTAGAGATGCAAACAGCAGAACCTTGGAACGAACTCTTTTCTGTTCATTCTCCAGCTACTGTAATGCAAGAACTCTTTGTTGTTCCACATCTTTTGTATGGTTCTTTCCTGCTAAATTCTCACATTCTTTCCGTACCTATAGAAGATCGAAACAGTGGGTGAAGGATTAGATGAATAAGTTGGAAGAAATGAGCTCCAAATCAGATAATGGTATCAGCATCAGATGCAGATTTTTAATGACATGGATGCTAACTATGAATTTGTTTGGTGGTATAGACTTGGTAAGTAGATGTGCTCCCACGGTCAAAGCCAGGACAATACTACTATCAACCATGAGAAATAACTTCATAAAGTTCAAACACAGTAGACCACTAGTAACCCACATTTAGAGATTCTACTACACAAGTATAGTTTAAAATGTGGATATGGACTTCTTGGGAGGATAAACCCACAAAGCAAGCAAGGAAACTCGATCCAAAACTACCTTGGTTTCAAGCTCAAGTAACGACATCTGTTTAGTTATAAAGCGAGTCTGCATAGAAGTTTGAAAAAAATTCAAAAATGCACAGAAAGTGAAGACATAACTATATATATGCAAGGTATGGGCCTGTTGATCAACTCGATGAGCTAGATTATTTACTCATGATCACCCAGATTTTGCCCGTAAAGCAGTTTTCTAGGTTTTGCCCGTAAAGCAGTTTATAAAAATCATTGTACATTTTTATGCTTCTCCTACAAAAGAAAAAATATATACCCATCACTATGATATAACAGCAATGTAAACCCTGCCATGAATCAATGACCTTGTTGTACAATTAATAAAGGATGTTTTTGAACAGATGATTATTTTCCATTATTTTCCATTATTTTCCAGAAAGCTAAACCTTGTGATAGCTAATATTTATTCATGGTGATCTGTGACAACAAGGGAAATCCGTAACCTGTAAATCCAGAAATAGAAGCTGGTGTTTCTTTCAAGGGTAAGATACAAATAGTTATGGTACAACCACATTGACCTGAACATATATGTCAACCAACACAGTATGCAGAGTATGTGGTGCTTCACTTTCCTTATTTTCAAGACATATATGTTCACCGGTCAGAAGGAAAGGTTATGAAACTTTTTTTCTTTATAATAAAAAAAATATAGGTTCTATCCCCCTCCCAAAGCAAAAACAAAAACAATGATACTGCCCGTTTTCTAGAAAAGAATGAATCCACATATAACCTCTTATGAGAAGTGTAATTTGTGCAAATGTTAAACCTTATAGTTAGCTCACATGAGTGCTACAGACAATAGTTATTCTTTCAATCATAAGAATTTCTATACATATATGAAGATTAACAACTTGATTTTCCCTAAGCTGGCTTAGCATTATAAGATAATCTGCTAAATAGAGCAGCAACCAAACAAAAACAGACACCTAGATAACCAAAACATCAGATTTTGCAACGACAAAGATCGAAATAGTTGACGTTAAAGACAAATAGAACATACTTTATTTGATGCCGGAATAAGTCGGATTAGCCTCTTCACAACATGTAATGCAATGCTTCCAATATGAAGTAAGAATATCACCTATTCACATCAAAACTCAGGATGAAAATAATGAATACTATAACAAAGATGTTGACAAAAAAATGAATTAAGAAAACATGTACAAGAAAAGTGGATGGATAAATCCATTACGATACCAGGAATAAATTTATAAATATCACAACTTATGGAATGCAAGTTCACCTGCAAGCTGCCACAACAAGAACACAGGATCTCCATACCGTATCTGGGACATCACCTGCAAGGTGCACATCTATACTAAAGTGAGATATTTCTGGACCACATAACGACACCAATCTTCCTTGACTTCAGCTAGTTGATCAGTAGAGTAAGTAGCACATTTGTAGTCAGGGAAGTACTACAAAATAGAATATCATAGC
Source organism: Scilla litardierei (assembly GCA_030789695.1). Classification (NCBI taxonomy): domain Eukaryota; kingdom Viridiplantae; phylum Streptophyta; class Magnoliopsida; order Asparagales; family Asparagaceae; genus Scilla; species Scilla litardierei. The sequence continues at coordinate 97,525,006 of CM061139.1, read as the reverse complement.
AAATAGCAAATATATGTTATAATCAAATATTAGCAAATATAACTAAAAAATGCGAAAAATATAAATTAAAACTAAAACTACATACCGTATCTGGGATGATGTTTTCATTTTGTGAAAGGATTTCTTTCATGAATCGCATAACATAATAACCACAATCAATTGTATTGGTCTGAAGGGGGCACTATACAATTCAAAAAATGAAAAATTATATGAATGGTGTGTTATCCTTGTTTGATCTAGATTTGAGCAACATATGAAATTAGAAGAGACCGTTGTACATACATTTATACGGATCAACGTGGGTTTGTTTGATCTAGATTTCGGGCCCCTGGTTCCCTTAGAAGCACGATAAATGCACAAAGCTCTAACAAAATAAAATAAATTTAGTCAACTCGTTATATTCAACATATATCATATTTACATATTGACATAAAACACAATTAACTTACTTGTCGAATGTATCCTTCATGGTTCGATTATATTTTGGATCATGATGCAAGGAATCCAAATAATATATTGTCTCTGATGTTGCATTGATGACTAACAACACCCAATGACCCCTACAAAAGTAGTTAGCAAATTCTAAGTGACTACATTCTTAGGAATTCATTAAATTAAATAAAATATATTAAAAAGTTATTTACCCTGTATTATATGGTGCCAAGAATAACTTCCCTGTCTCGTTATATTCAATAAGTGCATCGGCTATATACTTCGTTGGCTCATCAACAAAAGAAGATGTGTTATGTGGGCATAAGAATGAGAATCTCCTTGTGTTTTGTCTGTTGACAACCAACTCATAGTACAAGTACCTTGAATGAATATTAAAAATAAGTTATCAATAATATCAACGTTTAATTGAAATGAAATTCTAAAAATTGTTTACTTAAAGTACCTGATATATACACAGATTATCAGACAATCCAACCACTCGTGTTGAAGAAGTTCATTGACAATTTGATGACTAATTAACTCCATATATGATATACCAAAAATGTCTCTCTCCATGTTTATTTGTAACAGCGCACCACCTTGAAGCTTTTGTGTAGCATATATCTGAATAAAATTGCAATACATGGAGAGATTATTTGCAGCAACTGCAGGAGAGGACTCCTAATGTTTTGACTCTACTTTTTCGTGTTTCTTTTTACTAGTTGCACGACCAGTATGGGAGGGCTCCTGATGTTTTGCCTTTACTTTTTCTTGTTTCTTTTTAGGAGTACCTGACTCCTTTGTTTTAACCGACTCTTTGACGTTAGATTTTGCGGGCATCTGTATGGGAAATCATTTAAGTGAATCATTTGGTTAGAAAATAATGAAACAACAATATAAGAATCTAATGTATACTATAAGAAGTCTTACCGTAGAGACCAAATCAATAAGGTTGGTTGGCCATGCAACAAAAGTACCAATCGCATCACCTACTACCATGACTCCTGCATCCTCTATAGGTATTGGTAGTGGTGCATCTGACTCTATCACATGTTCAATCATAACTTTCATATGATTCATGGGTAATGATATATTGTGTAGTTTTCTATCATCAGGACGATTGAAGACCTTTCCCTTCCCAACTATGCGATGTGTTGGGGATGATAAATAGAAATTGCATGATGAGATGTCCTAAAACAAAAATTTCATAAAGAAAACATCAATTAATGTTGTTAATCATACATGAATGTATTTTGCTAATAATATCTTGAATTAATTATTTGTAAATGCAATAATTTAATAGAAAAACACTTACTTCAGGAATATTACAGGAAAGAAGCGTGCAACTACCACTTTTGCTGATTGTAGCTAATTCTTTGTTGTGACCCATACTCTCAAATACTTTCATCTTCTCTAAGAGCAATGCCACTGTTTCTCTCAAGTCCGCGTTATCATTATTTCTTCTGCGCTTTTCACTTGGGAAACAATCTTTTACTGACGGCCCGAATCCATAACCTCTAACACGTCCAGGATACTCTGGGACATTTAAGACTCGAGAAAGTATATCCTGCGAGTCCAGTAACTGATCATGTGATGTAGTTTGTGAAATGGTCTCCTGGCACATAAATTTGAAAGGTAACATATACATCATTAGTGATAAAATAAGAAAATAATAAAAGAACTAGAGTAAAATGATATCATACTTACAATTTTCTCACACACTTGCTGAACATTTTCATTATCAACCACTCCTAACTTATTTACACGAGCACCCTTCCATAAATCATGACGAGCTATGGATGTGTCATTTGATTCTGACTCCTTTAACTGTACATTCAGACAATTAAGATAATTAATAAATTGATTGAAAATCATTTCTAACATCTTGTACGTTATATCTTTTGCATACTTACCATCTTTTGCTCAAGGCGTGCGTAACCCATACGGCCCTTTCTATATGGATACATATGATTTAATGCTCTTTTTCGATTTTGAGTGCTTCGCATCTATTTAGGCACAAAGCAACTATACTAATACAAAGTAATATGTTTAGTCAGATTCCTCAAAATGAGTAACATTACCTTAAATTCATCGCACTGATGTTTAGCAACAAACGCTCTCCATTGATCTTCAGATATGAAAGGATACTCATGTGGAGGATGCTCAATAACACTACCACTTTCATCACAAACATAATTCTTTGTTAAGTAGGTTCTGAAATTTCTACAAAGTTTGCCTGCTTCTTTAAGAATATATCTCCGATGACTATCATCAACAATGACAGATGTCTACAAAAGTGTGCTCAATTGTGTTAGTATGTTTGTATAAGAATAAAAAAAGATGAGAGTATGTATATTACCTGTATATCCTTCCAGATGTTTTCTTTCACTACTTTTAAAGCCGACGATTTCCAGTTATCACATGTTATTGGCACCATCTGTCGGGTAATTGCCCCAATATAACTCACAAATATAGCACTGTTAGGATCAATTGGTTGACCCCTATCATTCCATCCAACCTAATAACAATGATAGAATAATAAAATGAATATATGTTGATGAAAATTAATATGGTTAAATAATAAAAACTTGTAAGTAGAATACCTTAAATGATATCCCTTTGCTTCGTGCACGAATAACTCCCTCCATAGTGGGCACTCCACGTTTAATAACATTTTCCTCAATATTGGGAGCATCACCATCAAGGGGAACACAGTTGTCATCACTAGAAGACATTTATCTACAACAAAATAAAACAACATTAAATTGTTAGTTCACAAGAAAAGATGCAAGAAAAATGAATTAAGATCAATATACATCACTCACCAGAAAAAGTCGTATGAACTTAATTAGGTTAATCTTTTCATTTTCCTTGTTGGATTAATACTTGCTTGTCCCTTCATGACATGAAATGACGGATTGACCCAAATCCCCTCATCATGATCATCTCGCATATAGAAACCACCATCTATAGTAGGATCAATATCAAGTGATTGTGATGTCCCTAAGAAAGGATCATCCTCAATATTGATATCTTCATGTCCTTGGCTACGACAGTCATTTAATTTGTTATTTAACAACACAATTGACCACTTCACATCAGTGGGATCTGTGACATAGAATACTTGTTGAGCTTGCGATGCTAAAATAAAAGGCTCGTCCTTATACCCCTCCCTATTAAGATCCACCCGCATGAACCCTAACTCATCAATTTGAACCCCATTATTGTTGTCTGCCCACTTACAACCAAACACAGCCAATCGAAACATACTATAATCCAACTCCCATATGCGTTCAATAACACCAAAGTATGACATATTTGCATATATGGGATTTCTGTCTTTTGCACTAGAGATGTGCATAGATTCAGCTACAAGAGTCACTCCACTATTTTGCATTGTACTTTGATCATCATGATCTTTAGTGTAGAATGTATACCCGTTAATAAGGTAACCATTGTGAGAAAAAACGTGTATACTTGGACCATTTGCTAACCATCTCAATCTATCTGAAACTGAAGCTCTATTTATAGCCAACTCTCCAAAGACTTGTTCTTTCAGCCATGTTATAAAAGACCGATTGTGTTCTCTTGTTACCCAATTCTCATTCCTATTTGGGTTTGAATTTTGAAGTAGTTCCTTGTGTCTTTCAGCATACGGCTCAACTTCAACATCATTGTGCAGAACATATAAATGTGCTTGCTCCCACTCTGTCCTTGATATGAGCACTACATCACCTCCCTTAATCCCTTCCCCTGATATTCTTCCTGTGTGACGAGACCTTGGAAGCTGATCACTCCTTATTTTACACCTTTTTCCGCATGTTTGCATGCCATTTAGATCGCCCAAATCATGTTTTTCACGATATATCGACGATATTGCGATGCTTTTCACGCTTTGTTGTTTTTGTCGCATTTCAGGCGATTTGGCGCGATTTGGAGTGATCATGAGATGCGCTCACGATAGACGGCCACCGACGACCTCCCTGAGGGGTATTTTGCTATTGGAGAGGAGCGGAAGAAGAATGGACGTCGCCGGAGCAACGAGGAGGCCAAAACGACCAGTTTGGGCATTTTTTGTGTCCCACTCGGCCGAGTGGAGGAGCCACTCGGCCGACCAGCGAGACACCGCTCGGCCGACCCGTTCAGACACGATTTCCATGTGTACTCGGCCGAGCGACGGAGACCACATCGGCCGAGTGACGATACCACGTCCGCCCGAGTGGCGCCCAGACGAAGGCCCTCAAAAAGATCGAAGTTACTGTTTTTCGGCCATATGAGCTTCAGAAGACCCACTCGGCCGAGTGGCAAATCCCGTCCGCCCGAGTGAAGTGAAGCCATCGGCCGAGTGACGACAACTCACTCGGCCGAGCCGCCCCCGAACTGAAGACCCCTGAAGCCCCCGACTTACTGGAAAATTGACAGGGTTTTCACTCGGCCGAGCGACTTTTGTCACTCGGCCGAGTGCGATGCGCAGCCTGTAGCGAAATTTGCGGAAAACAGGCTGTGCAGGGGCATTTTGGTCAGGATTTTTAGACGATTTTTGGGGCTATTTAAGCTCTGTTTTTACCCTAGTTTAGAGAGCCACCTCCCAGATTTTTTTTGCAGCTTTTTGAGTCTACTTTTTAGTTTTATTAATTGTGATTGGAGAAGAGAAAAACTTGGATTTTTGTTGGGTTGATTGAAGATCTACATTGGTTTGCACTTTTCTTCCCCAAAAACTCTATTTTTATTGTTTATATCATTGTTGTGATGAATTCCATTGTCTATTTCATTGCTAATTATTGTGCTATTGCTATGATTAGTGAGTAGTCTCCACGTCTTGGGGCGTGGGGATGAACCCTACAAGCCCAATTTCGTATTTGTGTTGAATTGGTAGAAATTGAGCTAGGACTGTTATTAGGGATTAGATTGGGATCGAATTACTACGGATAGCTAGGTATTCACATCAATTGGGATTTGCAAGAGATTGGATCCCAATTCGATAGGAAGCCCTAGAAATCCGAATTGGGTTGGAGTCGGATTTTCGAAGTATCGGTTTGCAAGAGATTGGACCGATGCTAGGATCTCCGGTTGCAATTCCGTGCCGATACCCGTTTGCAAGAGATTGGACGGGTAGGAACTATCCTAATCTAGATTGTGGACCGAGTTTGCAAGAGATTGGGCTCGGAGCGCAATTGGACGATGATGTTGATCCTAATGCTAGCTTCCCTAGGCTAGGGTTTGCAAGAGATTGGACCCAAACCTAGGATAGCTATAGACCGGCAACAGCGCGAGAGCGTGAGCTTGGTTCCACATTTAGTTGCAACTAGTTCATCCAAATTCTCATCCTAGCGATTTCGATACCGGCGAACCACAATTGTGAAATACGGTGAGTAGTGGGGATTCCCCATTCCCTAGGCGTTCTCTATTTGATTTGATATTTCGCACTTTTGTCTGACGATTGTGACAGGATCGCCCAAGGCAATTATCCCTCTAAATAGCCAGGTTGATTAGGAGCAAGCACGGTCATTCGCCCTCCCCTGTGTTCGATACCCGCTCGCCGCTACACCGTGCACTTGCGGTAAAACTACAACCGTCGCCTCGGGACGTGTACGCCGGGGCGCGATCAAGTTTTTGGCGCCGTTGCCGGGGAGGCGATTGCGTTTGATTCTTTTTCACCTTAGCTATTTCTTTCTTTTATTTTCTTTTTATTTTATTCCTTTTACCATTTTTATTTCCTTTGCTATTCTTACCTAACCCTTCCACGGTGCTAATCATCTCTTTGAAACTCTATTTTCCCTGTGCATGTACACGAGATCTACGGCGGACCCCGAAGCCTTATTATTCGATCCCGAGATCGAACGTACCGTGCGGAGACTCAGAGCGGAAAGGAGACAATATCCGGAAGGGCGGTTTATGACCAACCGGGAAACTCCCGAAGAATTGGCGGAGAGAATGGCGAGAATAATTTCTATTCGCGATAGGCTTCGGCCTAAAACCTCTTCTACTACGTCATCCATCGCCGTGCCGGAGTTGGCGGCCGACAAGAACTTCGAGCTAAAGACGGGATTGGTGGTTTTGATGCAACAAGACCCATTTCATGGGAACGCTCACGAGAACCCCCACTACCACATCCAATCATTCTTGTCGAAGTGCGCCACTTTCCAAATGCCGGGGGTCCCGATCGATGCCATCAGACTGCGCCTCTTCCCCTTCACGCTAAAGGACAAAGCACTCTATTGGCTGAGGACGCAAGCTGACGGAGTTTTCACCTCTTGGGACGGGTTGGCGGATGCATTCATTGATAAATTCTATCCACCATCCAAGACGGTGAAGATCCGGAGCGCTCTCATGTCCTTCAAGCAAGGACCACATGAGACGCTCTATGAAGCTTGGGAGTGATTTAAGGATTTGCAGCACCAGTGCCCGCACCACAGTATAGAAGATTGGGAGTTAGTGCATAGCTTCTACAACGGTCTCCAACCGGGGACCAAACAAATTATTGATGCCGCGGTGAATGGTGCAATCTTGTCAAAGACTCCCGAGGAAGCTACGGCCCTAATTGAGGAGATGGCCTCTAATAACCAACAATGGGGCGATGAGCGAGGACACTCTACGTCCTCCTTAAAGCCGACTAGCATCTACGAGGCAAAGGCCGTAGCGGAGCTTACGAGCAAATTTGATTCTCTCCACAAGGTGGTGGAGAGATTGGAGAAATTCATCACGGAGCCCCAAGGAAGCCCTTCCACCTCCGCGCCGGCAAGCCAAATGAGTGATTGGCAAGACCAATCTCAAGCCATGTATTCGGGAGGAGACCAAGGAGAAGGATCCTTGGAGCAAGTGCAATATGTTGCGGGGAACCAAGGTTATTGGTCCAATCCGGCCGCAAGAAATCACCCGGGATTCTCCTACGCCAACAATGAAGGAGCTTTGAACCCGCCACAATAACCGCCTAATCAAGCTCGACCACCACCACCCCAACAACAATACTATCCGCCGAGGGGACCTACACAACAAAACTTCCAACCAAAGCAACAAGTCCCACCTTATAGGCCTCCCGGATACAATCAAGGGTGGAGGAATCAAAACCAAAACCCTCCGCAAGCTCCGCAACGATCCGATTTCGAAACTAGAGTGGAGGCGTTCATGGTCGAGCAAAATAAGGTGAATGCTACTTTGAAGGCGGGGCAAGAATCTCTCAATACCGTAGTGGCTCAAATATCGGAGCAATTGGCATTGCTCAACCGTAACACTCAAAGATTACCGGCGCAACCGGAGCAAAACCCACGGGGCAACACGGGCCACATCAACGCCGTAGTTGCCGTCACTACTAGAGGCGGGAAGGACACCACCCCCGCCATGATTCCTATTGAGGAGGCCGTGGAGGAAAGTTTGGAGCCGGTTGAGCCGATAGTCGAGATTGAAAAGGAGAAGGAGCCACAAGACAAGGAGAAATCTAGGGCGGAGCTATTAATTGAGGAGAGGCGCTTCATGCCACCGGTCCCATTCCCCCAAAGACTAGCGAAAGCGAAAATGGAGAAAAGGCTAGCGAAATTCCTCGAGTATCTAAGAGGAGTTAGCCTAAATATTCCCTTCCTTGACGCCATCATCGAGATCCCCACATATGCCAAATTCTTGAAGGACTTGATTTCGGGGAGAAAGAGGAAGGAGAAGATCATGCTAGCCGAGGAGGGCTCTTGGTTCACCAAGAGAGAAAAGGAGCCGGCAAAATTTAAAGATCCGGGGAGTTTTCGGATTCCTTGCACTTTGGGCGGCGTGCCTCTTCAAAAGGCGTTGGTCGATCTTGGGGCTAGTGTGAGTCTCATGCCCCTCTCCATGTTCTTAAAGCTTAACACTGGGACAAAGTTGAAACCCACCGACATGCGCATTCAATTAGCCGATGGACGGATAACAAGGCCGGTGGGAATTGCCGAAGACATCCCACTTCAAGTCCCGGGTGGAATATGCTTGCCATGTGACTTCGTCATCATGGACATTAAGGAGGAGGGAGACACCTCATTGATACTTGGGCGCCCATTCCTCGCCACCGCCGGAGTCATTGTCGACGTGCGCGAAGGTACCTTAACCTTGAACGTCGGAAACATTGAGGTGGAGCTCCACATTCCTAAGGCTATGAAGCATATGCCTTATCACGAGGAACTCGATTACATGGACCTCCTTGATGAGGTGATAGAGGAGGCGATTCCTCACTCAATTGGTGCCCTTTTTGATGAAGAATTTGATGAAGTCCCGGATTTAGGCCGAGATGAAAAGATTGAAGACGATTCCCCCGACTTCTCCGCTGATGAAGATGAAGGCGACGCTGATGTCGCAAGGATTCGAGAGCTCTGCAAGCTCTCGAAATCAAAATCCCCAAAGAAAGCTCCGCCGGTACGGAAATCGGCATCGCCGGTTAAGCCGTTGACCGGGGCAAATGCTAGCTTGGGGGAGCCTCCCCCCAACACCATTCGGGACAAGAGACCTCCGAGGGAGACCGCTACGCCGCCACGTCCAAATCCAAGCGCGCTCCCCGGGAAGTTTGACGGGTGCATCTCATATTCACCCAACATCCCGCATTGATTGAAAATTATAGGGGGTCGAGCTCACGACCTAAAACGAGCGCTTGTCGGGAGGCAACCCGACGGTTTTTGACTTATTTTTACTTTTTCTTTATTTTTGTTTTAGAAATTTTTAGTGTTTTGAGTCACCCGACCAAAATTTTGTGATAACGGGTCCTATTTTTCTTGACAGGAGAGAAGATAGGTAGATCATCATGAGGAGGATGAACGAGATGATGAGGAGCGCCCCAAGAAGGCGTTCGACGCTCAGGAGGAGCATGAAATCGACTGGAGGAAGAAAGACGGAGTTTAGAGCCTAAACGAAGACAAACAGCAGAATGCAAGGCTCACTCGGCCGAGTATACTAGTCACTCGGCCGAGTACAGAAGTTCGTCCGGCCGAGCCGCTCACGAACGAGGGAAGTCTGCTGTACCCAACTCTCTGTCTATTTTTCTCATTTCATTATAACTGCTACTCGGCCGAGTATATATATTCACTTGGCCGAGTGAAACGGATACCCTCCTAGGGCGAGTTATGCCGAGTAGCTTGAGTCACTCGGCCGAATGGACTTACTCCACTCGGCCGAGCATGGCAAAGCCACTCGGCCGAAGCGATATCGGGGAGAAATTTTTATTTGCCTCGCTCGGCCGAGTGAGTAAAGTCACTCGGCCGAGTCGTAACTTTTTAATATAAAGCCAAGGGGGGGCGCAGTTTTCGAAAACGAAAAAAACCCCTTCGCCCGCGCCCCCTCAGCTTCCCCTCGCCCGATCTCGCCTCGCCCAACAGCCACTCGCCCGCGCGTGCCGCCGCTCGGCCTGCCGTCGCCGGCCGACCATCGCCGGACCCCGCCCAAGTCGCCGCCGGCAGCCCCGCCTCCGATCACCTCCGGTTCGCTTATTTTCACCGTTTTCTCCTCTCCTCGTGTATTTTTTGAGGATCCATGTGCTAAACGCCCCCCTAACCCAAATCAATTCCCATATCTATCTGTTATACCCCTATTGCTCCATACATTTTGATTATTACTCGCTGATATCGCTTTTCCATGCGCAGGTTGCTTTTTGGAGCTTAGGGGAACTCAGGGGAGCTTCTACGGGCTGTTTTGGACTTCGTGGAGGCGCGGACTTCGCACGCTTCCACTGCTTAGCACTCGCGGCGTGTTTGGGTAAACTCTTTCCACTCTTTGTGCACACGCCGCACTTTTCACTTTTCGGCGCGCGCTCGGGGCAGATATGCCGCCCCGGACACGGCCGCGGTCGAAGAGAGCTTCCGCCAAGCGGAAGCGGTCGGATGATGCCGGCCCCTCCCACAAGTTGGAGGACTCTCCTCCACCGTCCCCCACACACACCGCAAACCCAGCACAGCCTGCAGGCCCCGCACACCCCGCACAGCCTGCAGTGCACCCACAGCCCGCACAGCCTCTCCCTGCCGATCCACAGCCACCACCACCGGCTCCACTGGTCGGGCCGCTCGGGATTACGTTCCGAGACGACGCACACCGCGCCGTCTTCGAGCGTATCTCCCAGCGCTCGATCGTACCCTCCAGGTTTGCACACCTCGCTGACCTTGGACGCCTGGGGGTACTTGAGGGGATACTCACGTTGTACGACAACGTGGGTTGGCGCGACTTCCTTCAAGTGTCGGCGGATACTTTTACCCGCCCGACACTTGAGGTTTTGAGTTCGATCGCCCGGACCGATGAGGGATGCTCATTCCGGTTCATGGATCGTGAGTGCCAGGTCACTCTCGATATGATGAGAGCATTTTTCTCATGGCCCGCCGTCCCCAGAGCCGATCGCGGTTACGGCCCTACCCACATCCCCCCACCTTCTTTCGACGCCGGCGCCTTCTGGGCCCGGATCACAGGCCACCACGCTGCCTTTGACCCTAGTAGGGCCAAGGCCTCGGCCATAGTCCACCCCTGCCTACGCATTGCCCAGCGCCTCATGGCGACTACCTTTTTGGCCAGATATAAGCCGGGCACGATGTCTACGCCAGAGCTTTACATGCTCTACGCGATGACACGTCCCAGAGCTCTGTCTAGGGATGGACTCGAGCTTGTCCCCGCCGTCGTGATCGACATTGCGGCTTGGTTTTTAGACCGTATCATTGTGTCGGTGGGCGCTCGCTCACCGATATGCTGCGGCGGTCTGATCACCTTGCTTACCATGATGACCGGCGAGGACCTACCCGACGACCTGCGACGCGTTCCGGGCCCCACTTCCTTGTCGATAGACGTTATGGCCCGGATGAAGATGCTGCGTCCGCATGGTGAGCGTCACTGGGTCTGGTTGCACGGCCCCTATGGGGCCGATTACATGATTCTCCCGAGCCCTGCTCGGACTCTGATTGCACCAGCCCACGTTGACTGGATTCCGGCGATGGATGTCCTCATCCCCGCCGCCTACGTGCTCGAGGCCGAGGAGGCCGAGCAGGCCCACGCTGCCCACGCTGCCCAGGCTGCTCCCGCAGACCCTGTTGCACGCCCTGCCGAGCCTGCTGCCGACCCTGTCGCCCCTGTGGCCCCTCAGCCCACACCTGACATTTCCACTGCTCTTGACACTTCTGTCCCCACCTCTGCCTGTGTCGAGAGTACTTTTGCTGAGCCCACTTCCACCACAGTCACCACTTCCGAGGCTGTCCCCACCACTCCCGCTGCCACCTCCGGCCCTCTGTCCGTGGAGCCTCTTTGCTCCGCCCTCCCCCAGCGCCCGCAGACCTTTGTTGAGAGTGGAGAGCCCTCGTTCGCCGCGGTCGTGGAGACCATGGTTAGCATGATCTCCGCTGGGGTTGCACCTTCTGGACCGCACACTTCTGCCCCAGCGGGAGATTCCTCTGTCTCCACTGCCGCCTTTTTCTCCGAGAGTGTCGTGGCGTCTGTCCACACTTCTGTGCCACAGACCTCTTTGGCCACCTCGTTGCCTCTTTTGCACGCCTCCCTTGCTGCCGCTGCCTCCACTTCTCGCCAGCCGGTGTCCCGGCCTCACACCGAGGCCAGGCCCACTTTTCCAGGCGCGGCACCTTTTGTCCCATTCCCTGCTGAGCCCGTTACATACTCCACACGCGTACGCCAGCCTCGCCCTGCGCAGCCTAGACCAGTGCGTCCCTCTGCACCACCCCCGCCCGACACTACACTGCAGAGCATACGTGCTCTTGAGTTGGCGGTGAGCGGTCTTAGAGGAGACCTTAGGACCCTGTCCTCCACCGTCTCTGCGATGGCTAGACGCTTCGACCTGATACCCCAGATCCACTACTGCCTTACACAGGTGCTGGAGCGTCTCCCTCGCGTACCCCAGCCCACCCAGCAGGTCCCCACACACACCTCCACACACACTAGACCTGCTTCCGCTTCCACCCCAGCTCAGCAGCCCACACCACCACCACCACCTCCTCCGCCTCAGGACGGAGACGGCGCGGCACCGCCTTCTTAGGCACTCTTGATGCCTTTATCCATTCCTGTCGTTGTGCTGCCCGTCTCTGCTGGGTCCTGATGCACTTTTGTCCACCCCCCCTCCCCTCACTTTTTTTGTGATTCTCATTTGCCGTCTCTTTATATATCTTTTTTGGGAGAGAGGGAGAGCTTTTGGTGACCCATTTATACTCGTATCACTCATATCTGTGCATGCATCATATCCGCATCATATTTTCATTTCTTTATTTTTCGTTTTATTATCTTTTTTCTTTCCATCATGCATGCATCCTCACTTGCCCCTCTCATTACCTGTCTCTCTGTGTGCCACACTTTGCACATTGAGGACACTGTGCACTTTAGCTTGGGGGAGTGAGTTCTCACGTTCTTTTTCGATTTGCCACCTTTATTTTTAGTTTTTTTTCACACCGTTTTTCACTTTTGCACTTATTTTTCATTATTTTTCATTTATCTTGCCATGCATCACGGTTTTCCTATTTTCCTGTGTGCCGCATTGCATAGTTCTATTTTTCCTTTTATCTTTACTTCGTTTCTTTTTTTTTTCATCTCATGCTAGAGATGAATTTTCTGTGATGATGTCTACGTGGAGTTAGCTTATTCTATATGCATGCTATATTTGTCGTGTCTTAGATTTCATTTCTGATATCATATGCTATGACTTGCTTTACATTTAGAAATAGTAACCCACACTTTTTCCTCATGAAAATGGATGAAATTTTATTATTAGCTGAGCCTGAATATTCATATGTATGCTATCACAGAAAACACACCAAGATTCACGCATTGAATGCCTATATCTGGAGTACTGACTTCTTTTCCTTTATCACTTCTATATGCATGAATTGTACACTTCACTTCCGGACGATTGAATGATGATTAGCTAAGATATATCTGGATTAGTTAGCTTTTTTGTGATCGAAACTGAGTAGATTAGATTACCCTGCTGAAGTTGTCGTGCATGTCTTATAGAGTGAGCCGAGGGTTATATTTATTTCTTTCTCCACAAATCTTGAACATCACTTCTCTACTTTTAAAATCATTGGTGAATCTCCCCTTAGTGATTCTATTTTATGGCATTTCCCCCGCTATTAATTCCTAGCTCCAAATCTCTTATTTCAAAAACAAAAAAACAAAAAAAAAAGAGAGAGAAGAGAAGAATAAAAGAGAGAAAAACATTCTTGTATATCATTACCTCTCTCTGAGTTGGGATCATTGTATATATGTTGCTTATTGCAAAAAAAAAAAAAGAAAAGAAAAGAGGAAAAATCCTCAATAAAAGATCCCATCTCGCTTACTTTCTTTCTTCTTTCCCTTCTTTGCCTTTGGAGCTATATAAAAATGGGGATGTAAATATTTTTGTGCCACCACGCTTATAGATAAGCTTGGGGGAGGAGATCCATTGATGTGTGAGAGAGCGACTACTTGACATTGCACGACAACCTAGGCTAAGTAATATTCTATACTCGGTGAGATTGTTTCTAGCTTTACGAAACCCAGAAATCTAAGCCTAGCATTCATTTCATGAAATCCATACTTTTCTATTCTCTCTATTCTATGATGTGATACTCTTATACTCCAGATAGAAAGCGTTCAATTGAAAAGTGTGTGATCTGAGATTTGTATACCGCTTTAGATGATCCAGGCGATGTTAATTTTAAAATCATTCCGTTTTTCATGATTATACCGTTGTTCGTGGGTTTTCTATTTTCTACTTGCACTATTCTACTATGATATCAAAATGAGATTCTTTGACATGTATTTCTCACTCGGTGCATGCTATAAGAGTAGGTGAAACCCACGTCCTGAGAAAATGATCTAGCATCCTATCTTTCTTTCTTTCTTTCTTTATTTTCGTTTGGTTTTCATTCTTCTTCGTTTTTCATTTTTTTCGTTTTTCGCCGTTTTCGTTTTCCGAATCCACCGGGTTCGCTTTTTACTTATCTTCCTCGAGGACGAGTAAGAGGCAAGCTTGGGGGATTTTGATCACTCCTTATTTTACACCTTTTTCCGCATGTTTGCATGCCATTTAGATTGCCCAAATCATGTTTTTCACGATATATCGACGATATTGCGATGCTTTTCACGCTTTGTTGTTTTTGTCGCATTTCAGGCGATTTGGCGCGATTTGGAGTGATCATGAGATGCGCTCACGATAGACGGCCACCGACGACCTCCCCGAGGGGTATTTTGCTATTGGAGAGGAGCGGAAGAAGAATGGACGTCGCCGGAGCGACGAGGAGGCCAAAACGACCAGTTTGGGCATTTTTTGTGTCCCACTCGGCCGAGTGGAGGAGCCACTCGGCCGACCAGCGAGACACTGCTCGGCCGACCCGTTCAGACACGATTTCCATGTGTACTCGGCCGAGCGACGGAGACCACATCGGCCGAGTGACGATACCACGTCCGCCCGAGTGGCGCCCAGACGAAGGCCCTCAAAAAGATCGAAGTTACTGTTTTTCGGCCATCTGAGCTTCAGAAGACCCACTCGGCCGAGTGGCAAATCCCGTCCGCCCGAGTGAAGTGAAGCCATCGGCCGAGTGACGACAACTCACTCGGCCGAGCCGCCCCCGAACTGAAGACCCCTGAAGCCCCCGACTTACTGGAAAATTGACAGGGTTTTCACTCGGCCGAGCGACTTTTGTCACTCGGCCGAGTGCGATGCGCAGCCTGTAGCGAAATTTGCGGAAAACAGGCTGTGCAGGGGCATTTTGGTCAGGATTTTTAGACGATTTTTGGGGCTATTTAAGCTCTGTTTTTACCCTAGTTTAGAGAGCCACCTCCCAGATTTTTTTTGCAGCTTTTTGAGTCTACTTTTTAGTTTTATTAATTGTGATTGGAGAAGAGAAAAACTTGGATTTTTGTTGGGTTGATTGAAGATCTACATTGGTTTGCACTTTTCTTCCCCAAAAACTCTATTTTTATTGTTTATATCATTGTTGTGATGAATTCCATTGTCTATTTCATTGCTAATTATTGTGCTATTGCTATGATTAGTGAGTAGTCTCCACGTCTTGGGGCGTGGGGATGAACCCTACAAGCCCAATTTCGTATTTGTGTTGAATTGGTAGAAATTGAGCTAGGACTGTTATTAGGGATTAGATTGGGATCGAATTACTACGGATAGCTAGGTATTCACATCAATTGGGATTTGCAAGAGATTGGATCCCAATTCGATAGGAAGCCCTAGAAATCCGAATTGGGTTGGAGTCGGATTTTCGAAGTATCGGTTTGCAAGAGATTGGACCGATGCTAGGATCTCCGGTTGCAATTCCGTGCCGATACCCGTTTGCAAGAGATTGGACGGGTAGGAACTATCCTAATCTAGATTGTGGACCGAGTTTGCAAGAGATTGGGCTCGGTGCGCAATTGGACGATGATGTTGATCCTAATGCTAGCTTCCCTAGGCTAGGGTTTGCAAGAGATTGGACCCAAACCTAGGATAGCTATAGACCGGCAACAGCGCGAGAGCGTGAGCTTGGTTCCACATTTAGTTGCAACTAGTTCATCCAAATTCTCATCCTAGCGATTTCGATACCGGCGAACCACAATTGTGAAATACGGTGAGTAGTGGGGATTCCCCATTCCCTAGGCGTTCTCTATTTGATTTGATATTTCGCACTTTTGTCTGACGATTGTGACAGGATCGCCCAAGGCAATTATCCCTCTAAATAGCCAGGTTGATTAGGAGCAAGCACGGTCATTCGCCCTCCCTGTGTTCGATACCCGCTCGCCGCTACACCGTGCGCTTGCGGTAAAACTACAACCGTCGCATCGGGACGTGTACGTCGGGGCGCGATCAGAAGCCCTATGGAATCAACATTGCTTAGGTACTCTGTACAAAATTCAACAGCTTCTTCAACTATGTAACGCTCAACCATACAACCTTCTGGTCGACTACGGTTTTTCACATACCCTTTTAATATCTTCATATAGCGCTCGATCGGGTACATCCATCTCATATAGGCTGGTCCACACAATTGTGTCTCTCTAACCAGGTGAACAGTCAGATGAACCATTATGTCAAAGAAGGATGGTGGTAAATACATCTCAAGCTCACACAATGTGACAACAATTTCTTTTTATAATGCCGGTAACTTTCCAGGATCAATAACTTTACTGCAAATTGCCCTGAAGAAGAAACATAGTTTTGTGATGGTCACCCTCACCTTTTTTGGCAAAATGGAACGTATACCCACTGGTAGTAAATGCTCCATCAAAACATGACAATCATGAGATTTTAGACCTTTTAACTTGAGATCTTTCATAGATACGAGGCTTCTAATGTTTGACGAGTATCCCTCTGGAACTTTAACTCCATCGAGAAACTTACAAAAAACTTTTTTTTCTTTCCTAGATAGAGTATGAGCTACAGGAGGTAGATATGTACGATTTCCCTTCTTTACCGGTCCCAATTCTATCCTCATTCCCATACTTACCATGTCCAACCTCGCATTTATCCCATCTTTACTCTTTCCTGGAACATTAAGCAACGTCCCGATAACACTTTCAAAAACATTCTTTTCAATATGCATCACATCAAGGTAATGTCTTAGATACAATGATTTCCAATATGGTAATTCAAAGAAAATAGAGTTTTTCTTCCACCCACTGGTGACAAGTTCTCATGTAAATGGCTTACCAAAATTACTACTTAAATTCTTTACCTTTTCAAACAGCTTATCACCGGTCAATGGCACAGGAGCTCTACATTCCTCTATATTCCCATTGAATGCTTTCCTCAACCACCGGTAACGATGCCTCACGGGTAAAAATCTACGATGTCCGAGGAAGACATTCTTCTTACAATGTTCCAACCGCATCCAATACGTACTCTCTTCACATAAAGGGCATGCACACTTTCCTTTAATACTATATCCTGACAGATTACCATATGCTGGAAAATCATCAATTGTGCCAAATAACATAGCCCTCAAGTTGAAATTCTCTTTCTTGTACCCATCATACACCTCTACACCTGTGTCCCACATTTGTTTCAAATCTTCAATTAACGGAGACAAGTATATGTCTATATCATTTCCTGGTTGTTTAGGCCCAGAAATTAACATAGACAACATCATGTACTTGCGCTTCATGCATAACCATGGAGGTAGATTATAAATCATCAAAATCACTGGCCATGTGCTGTGGGAACTGCTTTGAATACCATGTGGGTTCATTCTATCCGTAGACAATGCAATTCGTAGGTTTCTTGCTTCTTCCCCAAATTCAGGATAATCGTGATCAAATTTTGTCCATTGAGGAGAATCTGCCGGGTGACGGAACATGCCATCTTTAATCCGTTCATTTGAATGCCACGTCAAGTGTTTTGCATCTTCTGGACTGCGATACATGCGCCTAAATCTCGGTATTATGGGGAAATACCATGCCACCTTCACTGGAGTTGATTCTTTTCTTTTATATCGTGAGGCATTACATTTAGGACACATGTTTAACGATGCATATTCATTACGAAATAAGATGCAATCGTTAGGACAAGCATGAATCCTCTCATAGCTCATGCCTATAGAGCATAACATTCGCTTAGCCTCATATGTTCGACTAGGAAGCACATTATCTTTTGGTAACATATCCTTTAGAATTATGAGTAACTCTGTGAAGCTCTTATCAGACCATCCATTGCTTGCTTTCAAGTTATACAATTTTAATACCGCCGACAATCGATTGAACTTAGTACAACCACTGTACAATGGCTTCTCCGCATCACTTACCTACCTTGTAAACATTTCAGGACAATCCCGGAGATCCTCTTCAACCATATTTGCCATCTCTTCTAGGCGATCGTCATCATATGTATTTGTGTTTGTATCACTTGTAGCATACCTCTCTGTACTTCCAAATTCACTGCACTCTTCTCTTGTCTCACCATGCCTTGTCCAACATGTATAACTTCGATCAATTCCATTGCACACTAAATGATCTTTCAACTCATCCTCGCTAACTCCCCTTGCATAGCAACACTTTAAACAGGGGCATATGATTTTCCTTGGATTTTCTGCATGATCAACTGCAAATCTAATGAACTCTTTCACTCCATCCTCGTATTCTTTCGATAAACGATTTGCAGACATCCATTTTCGATCCATATTTATCAATCTAACAAAAAAATTATTAACATTAGTTATTTTGTTATTTGAGAGGTGAAGGTCTGAATGAAAGTAGAAGGCTAACCTGGAGATAAAACAAGTAGATGGCAATGGCACCGTTATATCAAAGTAGGCCTCAGAGAAGACCAATCACAAAAGTATTTACTCCTACAAGTAACACGAAGTTGTTTTTAGTTATATATATAATAGCACCTAATAGTAAAATAATCTATAAACCATTTTCTTTTGTCAAAAAGAGGCAAAGCGATTTCATATTTACATTATGTTTTACATGAATAAAGATCTTGTGTTTTTAGATATATATGAGTATGTTAATACATGAATACATGCTAAACATACCAAATCGAAATAGTGTAGACTAGCATGCTTTTAGATATATATATGAGTAAACGGGGATAAAGAGTCTCAGAAAATCGTAGCTTCGAGATATATATTGAAATCTTTATAAAAGCATGGCAAACATGACATAAATTTACAATCAGGCTATATAAACAAGGTGTCTGTGTTTAATTTCCAAAACTGCCTTCCGAGTTTAATTCGCGAGTTCTAAAATTAGGCAAGGATAAGATCTGAATTAAATGGCCTTTTCATTTTTCAACCACAATTAAAAGGCAATAAAGCAAGACAATAAGATGCCATGGCTAAGAATATATCATGCCAAAAATGATGTTATATTCAGTATAAAAGATGAAGCCCTCATGACACATGCCAAATCAATTGCAAAATAAGAGTAAAATCACAAAAAATCAATCAATTAACTCATGGAAATTACTCAGCATGCTATGTTTAAAAAAGAGCATGTATTACATTGAATGCTAATTAAGGCTTTTGTTTGAGAAATATTCATGTATATATCCTAGAAGTTTAGCTATTGGTTCGTGGGAATTTTCATGACAAGGAATTTAGAGGCCATTAGGTAGGCTTCATAGCTATGTTTTAACAATGACAAGGAATACAGAAGCGTTGTGATATCTTCATATCAATGATATGAAGCAGCTCTCCGAAAATCCAATACAATTTTGATTATTGTAGTTTCTATAAAAAGGAAACTACAATAATGCCCCCCCCAATCCCCTTGGTTGCATGTTTGCCATAGATTCTTCAACCAACCAAAATATCCATCCCTTCTACATATTTACGGGTTTGCCATTGTAATTGTTGCACTTTGCTCCCCTAAGTTTTTTTTGCAATTGGGTTTCAAGCGTGCACCACATCATTTCCGGCTTTTTTAACGTTTCTAGTTCAGACTTAAAGTATGACCCATGAAATATTAATTAGCAATAACAAATTTACAGACACCAATGCACTCAGTGTCGCAAAAGCAGAGAATTTCCATCAATAATCGTATCTTGTGATAATTCATTAATTTAACATAATAAAATTAGGGGATTAATGGAAATATTAATATCTAAAAAGGTAAATCTACCTGAAAGATAACTCATTAATTTGTTACTACTGCACATAACTTCTGAATTGAAAAAGAAAACTATATCTATTCTGCAAACAAGAATCCTTGAAGCATCAAACAAGAATACTAAAATTATCCTACAAAAATCAATTAGGTGCATATCCAATACAAAAACATCAACAGTTGACCCTTTAGATGAATCAACAAATTATAAGATATCACAATCATAAACTTTAAACAATAAAATGCATCAGCTGGCAAAAAATACAATGAAGGGTGCAAGTTATTCGTATATGTAGTTCAACAATCAAAATTGTATGGCCCTTTAATATAATATATTAGGTAATTCCCAAATCAAGAAGCATAGCATATGAAAATTACCAGCAGACTACAATAAGCAATAGTTTAACTTCCCAAATCGAATTCAGAAAGGCATGAACAAAACAAATCAACGAAATCCATAGAAATTACCTCAGGTCGATAAGCAAAACTCGAGCGCACGAAGATGGAAGAGGGAATAGGGCTTGGGTTACTCGCGCACGAAGATGGAAGAGGGATTATGGCTAGGGGTCGCTCTAGGGCTTCTCGAGCGCTCGAAGATGGCAGCGGCCATGATAATCGCTATCGAGCGCACGATCCTAGGGCTTCAGCAGTGCTTGTTTAATACACTGAATGTAATCCTAGGGCTTCAGCTATATTGGGTTACGCGATTACATGAGTCGGGCTTCGGAGCTTCGGAGCGATACTGGGTTACTTGCGCGATTACATGATATTACGAAACCGTGAATGTATAATACCTTTAACAGCGCTTGTTTAATACAAGCGCTGTTAAAGGCCACCCTTTAGCAGTGCTTTCACAAACAAGCGCTGTTAAAGCGGGGGGCCTTTAACAGCGCTTGTTTATGCAAGCGCTGTTAAAGGACCCCCTTTAACAGTGCTTGTTTGTGAAAGCGCTGCTAAAGGGTGGCCTTTAACAGCGCTTGTATTAAACAAGCACTGTCTATTGGGACTTTTAACAGCGCTTGTTCTAAAGAAGCGCTGTCTATTTGGACCTATACCAGCGCTTGTAGAAAGAAGCGCTGTCTATTTTCTGACATTTAACAGCGCTTCTTTCTACAAGTGTTGTGTATTATCTGTGTCTCTAATACACAGCACTTGCAGAAATAAGCGATGTCTATTGTCAGACCTTTAACAGCGCTTGCAGAAAGAAGCGCTGTCTATTCTCCGACCTTTAACAGCGCTTGCAAAAAGAAGCGCTGTCTAATATGTGTGCCTCTAATTAACAGCGCTTATAATTGGCAAGCGCTATTAAAGGTGTGCTATTAAAGGTCCATTTTGTAGTAGTGACCCACTTCCTGCGCTCCATGTACTCGAGCCACCGAGAGCTCCCGTCGAGGCCGACGCCGATGACCGGGTGCCCCGTTCCCCCGAGTACGAGGAGCATGACATTGCAGCCCTTGTTGCAGCCCTTCCAACTCCGCCTATACATCCACCTTGCTCAGGAGGCACTTCTTCTTCCATATTTTCCTCTTCCACCTCAACCTCCGTCGGGCCATCGGGGCCTGTCACCACTACTTGCCCCGTTGCCCCTACCTCTGTCTCCACTGTACCTGTGTCAGAGGGCATCGATATTCAGTCTGCTTCCGATCTTACAGATCTTGACTTTCCTGAGCATGACCCAGCCCCCACTCTTCCACCACTTCGGGACCTTATAGCCTCACTTCCCATCTCTTTAGGTTCCCACATCCCACTCATTGGCACATCATCGTCACCGGCAGCAGCTGTCCTTACCGAGAGCGTCTCGACGTCTGTCCACACTTCTGTGTCGACGACTGCTCTTTCCTCTACTGCCCCTTTTTCCACCACTGTTTCTCCTGCTCTTAGCCACACCTCACCACACACCTCCACTGCTGAGATCTCGTCGAGTTCACCCTCTCCGACTTTTCACCCCAGGCACCGTGTATCCTCTACACGGGACCGCTTTACGAGAGTGGTGTCTCACGGTCACGTTTCTCACCCTCCCCTTGACTCTCGTACCACCAACGGTCTTCTGACCGCGTTGGAGGAGTTGACTTCTTGGCTTCGGCAAGATTTTGACGTCTTCATACGCTCGACGGCAACACATCACGAGAGAGTAGAGGCAGACCTAGCCTCCATTATTGACCTGCTTCGGACACGTGGCCCACCACCTGTGATCCTCACTCCCGCCCCTCCACCCCGGCCAGCCACTGTGACTACCACTGCACCACTCAGTGCCCACACATTCTCAGGCTTCTATAGAGCCTGCTCCTTCCACACCTGAGTCGGTCACCACAGTCCAGTTCACTACTGCTCTTGTCCTATATTCACCGCCCACATTACCTGGTCCAGAGCAGTGGGACCCACCATCACCTCCAGAGGGTGGTGCCTCTTCTTGATGTTGTCCCCTATCCCATTTTTGCCTCCCTCACATTTTATTGTGCACATCTGTCTATTTGGGGCCCTGATCTTACATAGCTTGGGGGAGGACCCGCCATGCATCATTCCGTACATATGCATTATTTTTCATCTTCATTGCATCATATCATGTTTTATTTTTCTTTTGCACAGTTTTTATTTTCTATTCCTTTTTTATTCCGCCCCCACCCACCCTATTTAGCATCATCTCCCGCCCACTAGCGATTTCTCAGCAGTGAGGACACTGCTGGGTTTAGCTTGGGGGATGAGCGCTACCGCTTTATTTTTCACTTTTCTTTTTTTTATTTTCCTCCTTTTTTCGGTTTTTTAGTTTACTTTTCCACCCTTTTATCTTTTTTCTCATTTAGCATCACGTTTTCTGCTTTTTGCCATGCATGCATCCCACTTTTCTCGTTTTCCTATTCTCTCCACCCTTTTTCTTTTTGCTGAGGATGTTCTGCATGATGATACTTCTCGTAGCCCTTAGCAGTTACTCACGATGCTTATTATTTGATGACATACTATTTAGGGTAGTTTCAGTTTTACTTTTTATATGCGTGCATATTCCTTTGCTGATCTATCTGAACTGATGCCTGATATGAATTGAAATTCAAATGCATGAAATAGTATCTAGTATGCGCTATGTTTGGTAATGCACCTAGGTTCACTCATCACTAGAACAATTAGAGCATCTGCTTGTTATCTCTTTCACTTCTGTTTGCATGCTTGATGTTATTGTATTTATTACTGCGTGCTTTTCAGTATTCATCTAGATGAATGAAAATATCCATTCTAGTTATGAGTTTAGTTAGAGTATTATCATATTGAACCATTGTGCACCTCTTATGAGTGAACCGAGTGATTCTTTATTTTCCTTCTCCACATATCTTTATGATTCTCTACATATCAGTTGGTTTCACCCCTACAGCTACCCTTACCGCATCTCACTTCCCAAAAATCCCAAAAAGAAATATATTGCTTCTAAATAAAACGAAATAAAATGAAAAAGAAAAAAATGTGAAAAAGAAAAGAAAAAGAAAAGAAAAAGAAAGAAAAGAAATAAATAAAATCGTTTTGTATCTTTTCATTAGAAGCTATCACATATACTGGGAAAAAGACAAAAAATTCCATATCCTACTCCTGGATGCGATGCCTCAAGCTATGCTTGGGTGTGAACCAACTGATCAAATGAGTGAGTATGACATTAGAGTGGAGACAGTGCATAACGGGGAGATTTGATAATACTTGAAGTTTACGAAATACCTTAGTTTTTGGAGATTTTTCATGATTCGAAATGAATATCTGAATAGCATGATTATTTCCATTCTCTATTGCATGCTGGTGTAATTTCTATATGCTCCAATTCTATCTGTGGATTGAAAAGTACATTGCCAACTCTTTTTATACTAGAATTTATAGATTGCAAGAGATTGATATGAGTTGATGGCATTATCTTAGAAGATCCCTATTTTTGTCTCTATTGCATGCTAGACATATGATTAGTAAAACCTGAAAATACCATTAGCATGTATTTTTACTATTCGGAGCATCGTGATATACTGCTGAGGCTTGAGATCTGATTGAACAACATTAGCACCCTCCATCCATTCCCATTCTCTTTTATTCTTATTTTTTATTTTCTTTTGTTTATCTCCCGGCGTACCTAGTATTTGTCTTCCTCGAGGACGATAAAGAGGTAAGCTTGGGGTATTTTGATGTGGCCATATTTTACATCTTTTCATAGCGTCATGCCATTGCATTTCATGCCATTTTCGCACCCAAATCCCGTATTTTCCTATGATAATGCAACTCTAACGTTATATTCGAGTTTCGTAGTGTTTTATGGATTTTCAGGGATTTTGGAGCGATTCGGGACCCATTTTGGATATGGACGCATCTGACATGCCAGTGAGCCAGTTGGTGACGCTCTACAAGATTTCGCCGAGTTTTGGGAGCCATGGGAGGAGTGGAGAAGAGACCAAGGAGAGAGGGAAGCTGCAGGAGCTACATCAGAAATTTTCCCAGGCGACTCGACCAAGCAGAGCAGCTGCTCGGTCGAGTAGATGCAAGATGAAGGAGGAGAGCTGATACGCAGATTGCTTGGACCGAGCACCCATGGTGCTCGGTCAAGCAGCCTCTATCTTCAAAGCACGATCAACCTCCTACACGACCCGAGCAGAGCTTTTGGCGACCGAGTCAGCTGTCTGCTCGACCGAGCAAGGCTGACTCGGGCCGAGCAAACAGAGCGGCATATTTTGGAAAAGCGCGACTTACTGACGTGCTCGATCAAGTCAGCTGTCTACTCGACCGAGCAGTCGACCAAGCAATCTCCTGCTCGACTGAGTCAGCTGTCTACTCGACCGAGCAGCCGACCAAGCAATCTCCTGCTCGACCGAGTCACTGACTCGGTCGACGACGCTGAAGGCTAATTTTGGAAATTTTACGTGGCCGTCTGTTGCACGCTTGGGGAGTGAAGCGTGGATCTGGGCTGCTACATTTGGGGAGAGTTCATTCTATTGTAGTTTTTGAATTAATTTTTGGGAGAAAGGAGATTAGAAAAAAACTTGTTAGATCTAAACCTAATTACTTGGAGATTATCGTACTATCTTTGGAGTTCTATTGCAAATTGCGTTCTGGGATTTTTAAGCTTTCTTTAGATTGTTCTTAGTTATTGCTTTTCTTCGTCCTTGGTACGTAAGCTTCTCAATCTTTATTCTATTAATTTGCTATGATGTTTTCTCCCATAAAAATCGTATTTTTACTCGTTAAAATTGCCATGAGTGAGTAGTCTCCTCTAGGGTTGATGGGTTAGCCCTAAGACTTTAGGGGGAGATGTAGATCTGGATCTCTAGGTTGAATTGGGAATAAAGGGGAGTATTTCGGTCGATCTTATCGAATCCCTAGGATAACCCGTACTGAGATCATGCCCACGGTCTGTGGAAGTGATGTGCTTAAGGGTATTCTTAGGATTCGAATAGGGAAATCGATGGAGCCAACCAAGGCTCGTGACCATGCCCGGCTCGTGCCTTGAGGGGATCCACCGACGAACTATATCGCTACGTTAACGGCTACCGCCATTGCGTCAACGAGAGCCACCGAAATACCTCGAAATTCTAACCCACGAGAGTGGTACGAATTGAGAGATTAATCCCCTAACCCTAATGCAACGTAATGATCCTATTCCAACATCGATTCCCGACGGTCTTAGTGGAGATCCCTAATACCCTAGTTCATTTTATTATTGAATCAACAACAATACCACGACCAATCCTTTCAACCTGATAGCTATCTCACTTCGAGATATAAAAGTAAGCAGAGAACCTAAATACACTGTCACTGTCCCTGTGGGATCCGACATCCTTTATACTATAATTTGACATAGTCCGCTTGCGGATAGAGCTGGGAATTGACACCTAGGGGCCATACTACGCCTGGCGACTGTGACACCGCCAGGTGGAATCTAGGTGTAGGTTTCGGGTGCGTCAACACTATCGAAGGCCTTCCAAAGGTCAAGCTGGATACAAGCACTCGCCCCTGAGGTGGTGGAAAAATCCTAAATAATCTCATGGGAAAGCAGGGAAGAGTCCGAGATAAGTCGATCCTTTATGAAAGCAGATTGATTCCAAGAAATAAGATCCGGGATGACACTAGCAAGGTGGTGTCTAAGGACCTTGGAGGTAATCTTGTAAATCAAATTTCAACAAGAGATAGACCTATAGTCTGTCATGGAGGAAGCAGAGGGAAACTTCGGAACCAATGTGAGAAATGTGTGATTAATCTGATGGAGTATCATGCCAGATAGAAGGAAGGAGTGAAAAACTGCCAGTACGTCCTTACCAACCACTCCCCATAGTTCCTGAAAGAAGAGAGGAGAGAAACCATCTAGTCCAGGGGATTTATCCTTATCAAGAGAAAAGAGGGCCTCCTTGACCTCCCCATTAGTGACATCACGGGCAATACAAGTAGAGGTAGCTGGGGAGAGAATGTTCTTCACCATGGCGTTTGGGAAGATGTTCAAGTGGGAGTCCTAGGTGAAGACGTCAGAGTAGAAAGCCATGGCATCCGAGCAGAGCTTTTGAAGATTGGAAGCATGATCCCCCCGGGGGAGTTACCAAGTGAAGGATGCTATTACGAGTCTCTCTTTCCTTGATGGAGACATAGAAGAACTTGGAGTTTCGGTCCCCCTGAGCTAACCATGTCTGCCTGCTTTTTTGCCTCACCTGGCTTTCCTCCCCGTCTAAGGCAAATATAAGCTTCATGTTCAGAGCATGCTCCTGGACAAGAAGGGCCGGGTCATGGAGGAATCCAGGAGAATCCCGAAGAGAATCCAGCTCCTCCCTAATATCTGTTGAGCAAGGATGACTGCCCTGATGACCAACCCAAGACTTCAAGGCTATGTTAACAGATTTGAGCTTGGTCACAAGACGGAGCATAGCAGAACCTACATAGTGATTATGCCAAACAGGGAGCAAGATGGAATAGAAACAAGAGAGTAGAAGATAACTAGTGAAACCCCTGTAGGGCTTGGGCCCGGTGTTGATGGGGGGATAATATGGAGAGTAGAGGAGAGTGATCACTAGTACCTGGGAGAGGTAGTTGACAAAGGAATCTGAGAGAGCATCTGCCCGGGGGCATTTGAGAGAACCTGGTCGAGGCGGTAGGAAATATGTCCATTATCTGTGCTATTGTCGCTCTAGCTCAGGGAACACCCGATGTTCCTAACATCCTCCAAACCATAAGAACAGGCATTAAAGTCCTCCAATAATGAGGGAGTTAGGAGGCGACCCCAACCTTTTCGCCAACGAACCGAGTGGAGTTAAAATCATCGAGCATCGCCCAAGGGGATCCAACAAAGACATTGTTATCCAGAGTGAGAGAGTTCCAAAGCAGGGATCGTGCAGAAGCCATGTTAGAAGAATAGACGACATTGATGAAAGCAGAAAACCCCCATTATTAGTACACTGGAGTGATATATGTTGCTCAGAGGCTGAAGCCTTGCTGCAGTCCCAAACCACTGGGTCGTAAGTAACCCAAATGAGCCCCTTGTCCACAAACTCGTAATTGTGGAAGAAACCCCAATTCTTAGGAAATCAAGAAGTCACCCTATCCCCACCAGGGTCCAAAATTTTGGTCTCTAGCAAACCGACCAAAGAAGGCCTATATTTTGAAATATGCTGGCTCACATCCCTATGCCATGCCTTAGAGTTAATTGTAGAGGAATATGCAATCGGATCATTTGTATTTGATGCAAATGATAATTTAAACTTAGATAGGGACTATTTTGCATTTGATGCAAAAGAGATTAAATGTGTTTTAAATATTTTAAGACAATATTTAATTATATAAACGTAAGGAAAAGCTCACGGGTAAGACGGGAATGTCTCGGTCTAGACCCAGGTTCGAACAGCGTCCAAATCGGACGCCAAATGACCAACTTATGCCCAAAACAGCCCATTGGGATCAGAACAGGCCAGACCAGTCAGACCCAGACCAGACTGGGTCTGGACTGGCTCCTGACCAGGCCTGACAGTGCCAGGGGCCCGCCTGGGCCGGGGCGCCCGGCCCAGGGCCAGGCCCGGGCGCCCAGGCGCCTGGGCTCAGGCCCAGGCGCTGAGTGCCTGGGCTCAGGCCCAGGCACTGCCCAGGCAGCCCAGGCACCCGCCTGGGCACCTGGCGCCAGGCGCCTGGGCGCCCGCACCCAGACTTGGGCGCCCGTGCCCAGGTCTGGGCCTGGGCGCCCAGTCAGCAGCTTTTGCAGCTGTGGGGCCTACTTGTTGGGCCCAATGAATGGGTGCAGAACCCTAGGTTTACTGGGCAATTTTGACGGCTGATTTTAGTCGAAAATCAAGCCTTGGGCTGATCTTTGGACGTTCAATTGAGGGGTCAAATGAACTCTGATTGACGAACGGGTTTTTCCTATGCATTCACCGTTGAACACCCTTCGAATTGATAGGTTGTATCAATCATGAAGCTTAACAGTAAGTGAGTTAAAATTCACTGAAGTTTGCACTTTGTGAAGTGCAAACTAACTTGATTTTAATTAACCCAATTATTAGTCCCACATCGGATTTTGAGAAGGAGGAGCAGTTAGCCGCCTATATAAATAGGGGTCTGCTCTCCTCCTCAAAACTCGTCCCAAGCTCTAGATCTAAGCGGCTCTCGTAAATGTTGGAGCACGCTCGGATCTAAGCTTAAATTAATATTTCTCCTCTCCCTATAAATTTCTGCCTTGCTCCTGAGGGCTCTAGCAAAGCCGTAAAGGAGTTCGGATTCAGATCCGAAATCTAGGCGGAGGTTTCACTCGCGTGAAACTTTCTTCAGCGCGTGGTTGGCTCGGCGACACGGGATTGATCGCCCCGGGATACGGAGCGGTTCGAGGAGCGGTTCGAGGAGCGGCTCGGCGTGGGACGGGAGCGGCTCGGAAGACGGTGCGGAACATCTCGCCTGCCCCAGGGCTGAGATTCCGGGTATGTGTTTAATTAAGCATTAGTTTAATTTAATCGCTGTAGGCTAGATCCTTCTTGGGATGGTCAGACCCATCCCAAGTCGGCATAGATCTTGGATTAAGGTCTTGGACCTAGGGTTAAATGTTAATTAGATTAACATGTTTATTTTTCCGCTGCTTTTCTGTCTATGTTCCGTCCGACTTAGGACGGGCATAGAGTTTTTGTGCCCTAAGGGTCCCAGAAAACCCTTCAGTGGTATCAGAGCACGGTTTGTGTTTCGATCTAGCCTGCGATTTTATTAAAAACCTGAAATGCTTTTAAATACTTTTTAAAATGTTTTTAAAATTATGAGATAAATTTTAAAAATGTTTTTGATGTTTAAAAATCTATGTGATAAATTTTTGAACATGGAAATTTTTTAAATGACGTTTTAAAATTTATGTGATAATTTTTAAAACTAATTTTAAATCTTTTAAAATTTATGCGATGAGTTTAAAGTGCCTAAAAATTTTATATGATAAATTTTTAAGCATGGAAGTTTTGTTTTAAAATGATGTTTTAATTTTATGAGATATTTTAAAACTGATTTTAAAGGTTAAAATTTTTATGCGATAAATTTTTTAAAGTAGCATGCAAATTTGTGATTTTAAAAACAAGTTTTTATGAGATAAAAATAAAATATTTTTAAAATCATATTTAAAATTTAAATGTTAAATTTATGTTTGCATGCTAAAGTTGTTTATGTGATAGACATTGTTCTATTTAAATTGTTAAATAGTTGTACACTTTTATTTTATGCGATAAAATTAGTGTAACCTTATGTTAATGGCTATGCATTATCTTGTCCCTTATTTGATAACACAAGACAACCCTTTAGGTTAGCCATTAAAAATGATTAAAATTTATTACTTGAATTTTAATGACATGCTATGTTTTAATAAAACTTTTAACAACCCTTTAAGACCTAATTCATGATTAGGGTAGTCATTTTAATGAATCTTAATTCTAATTGTTATAATTAATTCTCATTAAAGGACTTCGCTTTTGGCGTTGTTAATAAAGTTTATTAAAATCCTAATAACGATTAGGATAGCACGTGAACCTTATAGTTGATAAGGTCTTAATAAAAGTTATTAAACAAATCCTAAAATTTTGAATTTAAGGATGCAACTAGTTGCTAGGATTAATTAGTTGTTAATAAAAGCTGTTTAGTCTATGGCACACATACAAAAATGACAAGCTTCATTCAATGGACCATGATCCAGTCAATGTGCTTGGCTAAGAGTTCTGGATCACCCTTTAAGGAATAGTGATCCTGGCTTAGTCAATTCCCTGGCTGTGTTCCGCTGGACCGCAATGTCGCGAATCATGATTGTATGACACCCTGGACTATATCTAAGTCAAATACGTTAATAATCTTTTTCAAGATTAGCCGTAGCCCTCCTTGTTTTAGGGGTTAGCTACTATAGGACCCGTGTTACAGTTGTTGAGATACCCGCAAGCTGTGACATGGCAACCCTGTAGAAACCAACTCCTTAAATACATAAGATGAAATCTTGACTGACCCAAACCGTCATCTCGTACCCTGAGCGCCGGCGTAAGTTAAGTCAATGATGTAGTCTGACTAGATGTAGTCTAAGTCCTGACCCAAACAGACGTGTCGTGAATACCCCGAGTGCCGGAGCAAGTCAGGCTAGACACGAAAACAAGGGTCCGACTAGACTAGACATTGTGATTTGGATGAGCCCCCTCATGATCACAAATGGCTAGGGGGAAAAACTGATTAAGGGGACAAGTCTGATAAAATAAAGAACGAAATGACTAAAGTATTTAAACTGATTCGATTAGATCGAATGGTCAAATACTTAGCTACATAAAATCTTGCGTAATTAAAAGAAAATGTAATTTTCTCTCAGGTCAAGTTTGTTAACACATCTGTGTGTTAAAAGTATGAATCACACTGAGTTAGACTTGGTGTGATCCATAGCAAGTGACTCTGAGTTAAGTCCTCCTTCTGGGTTAAGTCCCAGATAGTAATGCCTAGGTTTTGATAATGTTCTGTTAGGACATTATCAATAGGATATTCATAAAATCAATCATTAAGAAGTTGTATAATTACTCGAATCTCGTGAGACGAATAGTCGAGTTAGACATCATAACTGATGATGACTTGTCAACTTCTAGGATAAAAATTCGGAGTAGTAACTCCGATTTAAAACTTGATGCAATCAGAATAGGTCCATGTGCGTAAATAAATTTTGGAATTTAGTTTACGTGCACAAAGAAAATGTTTCCTCTCTTCCTGCAAGTAAATCTTTATGTTGAAAGATTGGTGCAGAAAGGAAAATAATGAAGTGCAATCATGTTGGTCGAGAACGGTTTTCATCCTAATTCCTATAAACAGATTATGTTGTAACCGTCTCGCCAGCAGATGTGCACAGATCTACTCGGACCAAGCTCGATGTAAAACGCTCAAAGATGACCATGAAAATTGGAACATTCACTTATAAGTTCGTTTTTCTAAATATGATTTAGACGGACCAACTTATATGAATTAACCAGAAAGTTTTCAAGGTCAGTGGGAGCATATAAATTACTTGCGAGGCATCAAAGGGATGGAACATATATTTTGACAAAGTGATCAAAAGAGTTTGATACTTTATCAGAAATAAATATGAGCCATTTGAAATGACCAGTAACAAATTTAAATGATTACCGTAAGGTACGATGAACTGGATAAGATCCAAGTAAATAAAAATATTATGGATTCCGAACGACCAAGTGAATTATTTGAATGAGATTCAAATGGTTGGTCTAACATGAACATAGAAACCACTTAAGTCTATAGTGTAGACGGTTTTAGCAGATCCACTCACGAAGGCTCTATCACATGAAGTCGGGAAAACTTATGTGTAAAAACGGTATAAGATACCGAGATAAATGGGCCTGAGTGCAAGTGGGAGATGTTGAGAGAAGATACCTTCGAGTCAATCTATCTCTGTGTGTGAATAGCACAAACGTCTTGTTCGAAATAACAGTAAGCTGTTTGGTAATAATTTATCTAAGTTATTTTATAATGTAGTTAACATTAGACATTAACTTAGGTAAAGTCCTGAGACTTTATGCAAGGTCAAACAGGTATCGAGATGAGTATCTCGATCATGGAGAAATGTTTGACCGTCTGTAGCATAAGTCTAAAAGGGTTCGTGGTCGTAGATGTTTTGAGACAAGGATATTGAAACATCGGATAGACCATTGTGTCTTAGCCTTCACCGTTTAGCAGTGGCGATGATCTCATGATCGCTTGACTTGGCGAAGTCGAAGACAAGACATAGGTGCTCATTAGAGAATGAGTTCACTGAACGATCCACAAGAGTTATCATATGGTTATATTGACCAATCTGTTAATGATGACTCTGAGTGATGATAGGCTAGTTGGTCTTTTGACTTGAGGTCATTTTGACGAACCTGTGCGTGAACGGTTCCACTTAGATCAAATGACCTAGCTTCGAGGCAAGGCCTGTCGAAAGGTCTTTGATTGGGTGACACTAGAAGCGTATGAGGAGAGTAATGACCAAGAGAGGATTCGTCTCTCCCGGTCAATGGGAGTTAGTGTCGTAGGGTTAGTTTGGTCTTTAGTAAAAACTCTGGCCAGAGTATGTTGGAAGAAGTCCAACATTTTTGACTAAAAGATCGATAGAAACTAACCGGAGTCAAAGTTATTGGGGTTGACAGTTTGACCGTACCCTAGACTTGACTTACACGACATAGTTTAGACGAAAAGGCTATAACTACAGAATTCATCACGGAAACAGTCAGGGTGGTCCCGACAATACTCATGTCAATGAGTGTAACGGTACGTTTTCGTTGTACTTTGTCCGTGCACGTGCTTTTGGCCGTGCACGTGTTTATTTTAGACTTTACTTGATTGTGAACACTTTTGTGTGATATGCCGTTGTGAACGTCTCTAAGAGTATTAAATAGTGGCACTATCTTGGAACGACACTTCTCGAGTCGTTTTCCCACAATTTAATCTTACTCGATGAGACGTGACGATTTTCGCTTTTGACAGGAGACGTTTCTATTTTTAGTTTCCTCGTCCGACGTCGAAATTGAGATCCGTCTTCTTAGTTAGCTCACTTTCGTCATCACGATCACCCCGATATTTATTTTATAATTTTTGAAGTTTATTTGACCACTTTTATATTTTTAACAAGTTTTATATTATTTTTAATAATTAATTTATAAATTATTTTCGGCCAAATAAAATTTATTTGAGTTTTAAACGTTTTAAAGAATTTCTGAGCAAATTTCCAGCTCATTTGGACCAAGTCAAATCCTTGAGTGAGTTGGAGAAGTTGAATTTCAAATTTTAAATTATTTTAAACTTCTAATCCTATTAGATTTAGCCCTAGACCAAGTCAACCCATCTATACTATATAAGCAACCCCTAGGAAGACCTATTTTCGCTAGAAATTAGCCCTAGCCTCTTCCAAAACCCAAATTGGACGTTGCGACGATTCGTCGCAACGTTGCGACGTTCAGTCCCCGCACCGACCGAGAAAACCACCGCAAATCTCCCGCTCCGACCGCTAGCCGCTCCGCACCCAACCCCCGCTCCGCATCGCAGCGCATCACCCCGCTCCGTTCCCTCGGTCTGACCGAGGGCTTGGGCGCACCCCGCTCGCATCCCCGCTCCGCACATCGCTCCGCATCGACCCCCGCCCCGTTCGCTTGCCTCCGCTCGCGCCTGACCGATCGGGCCGCCCGCACCGATCGACGTTTGCAACGCTGCAACGTTGCAACGTCGCAGCCTCGCATCCAAGCGCACGACCGACCCGATCCCCCGCTCTGACCGAAGGAAGCCCCCGCACCCGCCTAGCGCCCGCACCCCGCAGCTGCACAGCCCCGTTCCCCCGCAGCGACCGAAGGATCTCCCCGCACCGAGGCTGTACGATCGAGAGTCATTCGTCGCAACCCCGCATCCGTCGCACCACTTGCCTCCGTGGGCCCCCCAAGTTCTTCAGAGGTATTGTGGGTCCCCCAAAGGTCCCTAGGACTACTGTGCGCCCCACCTAGGTGCGTTCTCTTTGACGACTTGCCGCGTACGACGTCATCGCACGTCGTCGCACGTGCTAGCTTTGGAATCTGGAATCGTCGCCCGGGTTGATTGCTCTGAAATTTCCAACGAGGAATCTAATTGGAATATTGTCACGCCCCGCTTCCCATTCTACCGGGAGCGAGGACGCGAGCGGGTCCGCGATGTGCTTAAAACAAGGAGGAGTACTTTTTTTTCTTTTTGAAATCTTTTTCTTTTCTTCCTCCTTGGCTTAAACACACTAAGCGTCTGTATAAAAATTGCAGATTCTTGCTTGCAAATTTAAGAAGCAGCTCAAACAACATTATTACATATCCAGTGTACAATAATTAAGATACAGCTTGGCCTAGTATGGCCAATACAAACAAAGTACACGAATTACATTAATCAAATATATATATAAGTGCTGACGCGAAGGTAAAAGTCTAGTCTTCTGTGGGTAGATACTCCACGTAGTCTTCGAGCACTGGCTTGACTCCTGCAGTAGTGTCTTCAAAGAACTCACTATCGATACCTGACGGACATTTCGTAAAACAACAAAATGAAATGTCCGTCAGCGAGGTTTACTCGGCAAGATAATCTCAAAACCAAAACGTTGGACATTTTAAATTTAAACAATGGTGAACTTTAAAGACAAGCAATAAGCTTAATTCACAAATAAGCAATAAAAGAGATAAAGCAGTTTAAAGTAGTTAAAACAGTTAAAGCAGTTAAACATTTGCAACCTGCAGCAATTAAATCATTGATAGCCATTTGCAATACCATTTGCAACCTGTAGCAATTTCAATAACAAATTGTAATACTATCAGCAACCTGTGACAATTTAGCGTTTAATAAACACACTGTAGCGACCTGCAGAAAAGATGTTAGAACAATAGTCAAAAACCAGTCTATCCTAGTGATAAGTCCATGTCCAAGAGTACTAGAGATAACCAACATGCAGCCTGCGACGGGAGCAACTCCGAGGCTTACCCACCGTTCCGATATGGCAACGGTCAAGGTTCTAACCCCCGTAATGTGTTGGAGGTAATTTAGTATGGCGCATCCAGTCATTCTGTAACACTTGTGATCATAGACTACCCCAATCCCAGGTCAAGCCATGTGTCGGTCAACAGGACGTGTACTATCAGTTCAATATTGAAATTCCATCTTCTATTTTATATTGTTAAAGTTCCATCTTCCATTCAGTCAATTCAATTTCGGTGTTCCAATAGTTTGTACAACAGTCTCGTGAAAGTTCACAACTTCACGACTCGATTAAATGAAAACATCAGGATCACTTAAATAAATAAAGAACGAGTAAGATATGATTTTAACCAAGAAAAAGAGTTTAAATTAGCTTAAAATACTTTCTAAGACTAGTAGTTATTTCTCAAGATTTTTAAACAATTTTTAAACAATTTTAAATAGCCAAAAAGCAATTTTAAATCAAGAAATGATTTTTAAAACATATGTTCAAGGAATTGTTTAGAGCAAACCGTACATCAGAATTCTTCAAACAAGGTGTCAAAATGATCGTATTCACTAGTACTACGACGTATATTTTTTATCGTACATTGGTGTACGTGAAAATCAACGTTATGAATTTTAAAAGGATTTATAAAACAAGAAATTATTAATAATACCCACGATCAAGGATTTATTCCGGATAAACCGTACGTCGGAATTCTGTAAACAAGATGTCAAAACGACCGTATTTACAAGTACTGTAACATATATTTTTATCAGACGTACGTATACGTAAAAATTGCAAGCTACGAATTTTAAAAGAATTTTAACCTATTTAAGTTTTGCCTTTAAAAATTCACTGTGAGAAAAATACTTGCCTGATCGCGACGAAACTAGCGCCAATGGATTCGTTTCGACGTTTCTGATTTTCTGGGACTAGTCACTCATTTTTCTGGCCCCTGTATAATTAGTTATGGATTTATAACCTTAAAACCCATTTATTAATTAATAAAAATTACGAAAAACGAAATATTCGTTATATTTACAAGTTTGCCATTCCAAACTTACGCTTCCGTTCTCGAGCGTGCAGCGAACCGGAGGGGGGGTCTCTCGTCCGTCGACGGCGGCGGAAGTCGGGGCGCTGCTCGGGGGTTCGCCGGCGTTCGGGGCTTCGGCGGACGGCGGGGCGGAGACGGTGCTTCGGCGACACGGCGAGGCGGCGGCGACTGTCACCGGCGGCGACAAACCGACAGTTGCGTGGGCGGGCGAAAACAGGGGAGAGGAGGCGGGAACAGGGGAGCTCACGGCGGACGGGCGGCGATCTTCGCAGCGGGGTCGGGGAGCGGCGCTCGTCGGATCTCCGGGCTCTGTCGCGAGGGCTGGGTCGTTGGGGTGGTCGAGCGGGGCGGCGGGGTGACGGTCGGAGCTGCTCGTCGAAGGGAGAGAAGCTCACGGTGGAGCTTTGGACCGCGGGCGGCGGTCGAGGCCCGC
Organism: Scilla litardierei; assembly: GCA_030789695.1. Taxonomy (NCBI): domain Eukaryota; kingdom Viridiplantae; phylum Streptophyta; class Magnoliopsida; order Asparagales; family Asparagaceae; genus Scilla; species Scilla litardierei. The sequence goes on along the minus strand of CM061139.1, from coordinate 97,488,658 downwards.
CGGAGGTGAGTACGAGAGAGGAGGGAGAGAGAGCGGGGAAGATGGCATGGGTTATTTCGTAAACATGAGAGAGAGAGAGAGATAGAGAGATCCTCTGTGTGTGTTAAAATCAAGCTGAGGGGGAGGGGTTTAATATATAGGGTGAATGAAATAGGGTGGTAGTTGATGAACGGGGGAAAGTCCCACGGTTAGCTGAGGGGATGGGTTAGATGGGGTAGCTATGGTTGGATTAGGTGGGGTAATTAGGGTTAAGTAGGTAATTAGCAAGGTAAAACCCAATTAACGAAAGGTCATTAGTGTAACGAAATTACGGAAATGCCCCTACTAGTAAACGTGTCCGAAAAATTACGAAAACATACCCACGGGATCGTATCGTCACGAGGATTGCGAATACGAAGACCGTTTCAGGGTTTGAGCTACGGAAATACTAGATTTTGGCCAAAACGTTTAGAAAGCGGGTTTGCGAGTTCTCTATTGAAACGATATCAGAAAATTACGAAATTAATGTGGAGAGCCCTAAATGATTATAGGATGCTACTACAGAAGTTTGAAAACGTTTTGAAGACGTTTGTATAGAAAATAAATTCATTGACCCAAAACTGCAATATCTGAAAACGAATTTTTATCAGATCTTTTAGAGGTATTTGACAAAATCCGATTTTACTAAAATACTCCATAACTAGTCTGGTACTTCAAAATATTTTTATAGGAAAATTTTGAAATCAGTTTAAGACTCCTAACAAACCATTATAAAATACAATTAAAATTGAATTTTCTTTAAATACTTAATTTGAAAGTATTGGAAAAATACATGCCGTTACATTCTACCCTCCTTAAAATAATTCCGTCCTCGGAATTTAAAAATATTTTTTGAAACAAATAATTGATATTATAAAGAAGCTCAAGCAACTAAATGATAGAAAAGATAGTAATCTTTATAAATCTGGTTGTAAATAACATGAAATGTGATAAGAAAATAAGGGATGTCACCAATATATTTTATCACAATAGCGACTTCAGATTTATCAAGTAGGCAAAACATAAAATAATGGCATTACTCGGAAATGATAATGAGGATGATGATGAATCTGTTCGAACTTGGGACCTGATCAGGTCAAAAGTCAATAGCAAGCATACCAAAAAGAAGAACGGAACGTCTAGAATATATAAACGATGATTACATGGTCTCAATCATGTAAATCATCGCCATAGCATACAAAAACGTAAGAGATAAACCTAGTGCATCCTTGCTGTTACAACTTAACCAGCCGAACAGAAAGGACTTCATCTGCCATGCTACCAGATTACAAGCCATTACCCAGATCAACACATACATGCAAGTATAAGGCCAACTCTCGAGGGTCAAGATCATCGCTACCACTTGTCCCAGCAGTCTCCATAACATCCAACAAGAAACCAACATCCTAGCCGTCTCCCAAATCCGAGCACAAGACCGACATCCAACTTCAACGCCTAAGCCCAAAAGTATGCCAATACCCAATCCTAAGGATACTCCTTCCCAACACCATTGGTCGATATCTACGGTAAACATCATCAGCCCTAAGCAGTTCAACGACCAAAAACTCAAGAACCTACAAGCACTAAGGAGCACCCCTAAAAAGCACTCGAAGCTGGGCAGCTCAAGGGGGAAGAACCAGAAAAAGGAGCTCCCAATGATACCAAGGGCGGCGGGTTCCCAATATCCTGACCACACGGCCAAAGCATGGGTGGCGGCGAGGGTTGCTGCTAAGCCAAACAGACCCCAAGGTCGTCGGCGGGCCATCGGCGGCTGGCGATCTGCGGCGGCGAGGGCTGCGACTGGCTGGCGATCCATGGCGGGGAGCTAGGGCCTACGGGATGAAGCGAAGCGGAAGCTGGCGGATCGGAGATCGGAGTGGCGATGCGGGGTCCGATCGAGCTTGCTTGGGGGAGAGGCCGGGAGGAGGAGGGGGCGATGTCTGAGCGAAAAGAGAAAGCCACGGGGTGGCTTGCGGAGGAAGGAGATGGGTTAAAAAGAAAAGGGGGGCACCGAAGTCGTCGGTGTTAGGTGGGAACGGGTCTCGAGGGTAGGAAACGGACAAAATGCAATAAAGAGGGGGCCGAAAGGCGGTCAGTGGGAAATGAATCAAACCCTTGGGGGAAAGAAATTGGGTACAAGATAGAAGTAGGGGCTAGAGAAGAAATACGAGCACAAAATGAAAAGACGCCAACAACCTACACTGGCACGTCAGGTTGGCTCGTCTCAAAATCTCCAGTATCATCCTCGAATACTTCTGAGCGTCCTTCGATCTGCTTCCGCGGAGGAACTTGAACTTAAGATGGTCGGGTATTTCGAACTCTACCCTCCTTTGACGACAGTCAAAGGTGGCATGAAATGTCCTTAACCAATTCATCCCAAGAACAACATCAAATGTCGGCATCTCTATCACCATGGATTTAGCAAAAAGACGTCGTCTACAAATCACATAGAACATTGGAGGCATCCGCTGGGAACTGCCAGCGGTCTCGACCATCCAACGTGGAGTCAGAGGTTTAACAGTTATAGTGATAAGAAACATGTCCAAGCTCTAAATAATAGAGTAAGTAGCTTAGTGGAATATCTCGTACCTGGGATTACTTGGTCCGTAGCCTCAGCTTCTTCTACCGTCATGGTACAAGCTTGGCGTCTTTGGGGTAGCACCCGTTGTCGAGTCTGCTGGTACACTTGTTGTTGGTTGACGTTGTTGAGCAGAGTTGGAAGGCTGAGACTTCCTCTCAGGACAGTCGCTTGCAGTGTGGCCCTTCGATTTGCTTTAGTGGTTGAACTCGAACTTCTGATGATCCAAAATTCGAATGCTGTCCTCCATAACTAGAGTTCAAGGGGACTAAAGAAAGATTCTAAGAAGGTCAATCGAAAGGTCATCAAGCTAAGAGAAGGTGATAATGATGAAGATCGATGGCGTTACATAATCATGATTCACATCCTTGCGGTCCAGCGGACACGGCCAGGGAAGTGACTAAGCCAGGATCACTTGCACCCAGTCTAGCTAGGTTGATCCAACAGACTTTAGCCAAGCACATTGACCGGTATCATGGTCCATTGAAGAAAGATCATCATTCATATGAGTGCCACTGACAACTGAAGGAAAGGTAGATGGTTCAACCAATGAAAATAACTGCAACTGCTAGCAAAAGAGGTTACTATGGAGGGTATAACCAAGAATGGAACACGAGTTCCTAAGCAATGGTTAAGAATTCGAAAAAGGTAATGAGGTTCAATGGAAATAGTTCGTTGCGAATTTTGTGATAAGAAGCAATAGAAAATTTCCAAATCAAGATGTGGACATGCTATGAAGACAAATACATACAGCACGATAAAGTATGCTAGTAATGACAATAAAGACGATGGGTGTCAAATTGACATAGAGGGAAAAGATTCAGATATACTGGTGATTACCGGTTCAACAGCTTCGTGGAGAATATATGGTTGAATTTCCTGTTTTTCCTTTACACTGCCCAAGATATCGTTGTCGGCAACGCCGTGAGTATCTGTTCGACCTGCCATACTTCAAAACAAACCGCGAGGTAAAGTAGGTTAGAATAAATCTATTCTAGCAGTATACATGGATATTAATGTCATTTAAACCGATCTTAAAGTATTTGCATAAGCAAGACCTGCATGGGCCGCCACCAAAACCTGTCACGCCCCGCTTCCCATTCTACCGGGAGCGAGGACGCGAGCGGGTCCGCGATGTGCTTAAAACAAGGAGGAGTACTTTTTTTTCTTTTTGAAATCTTTTTCTTTTCTTCCTCCTTGGCTTAAACACACTAAGCGTCTGTATAAAAATTGCAGATTCTTGCTTGCAAATTTAAGAAGCAGCTCAAACAACATTATTACATATCCAGTGTACAATAATTAAGATACAGCTTGGCCTAGTATGGCCAATACAAACAAAGTACACGAATTACATTAATCAAATATATATATAAGTGCTGACGCGAAGGTAAAAGTCTAGTCTTCTGTGGGTAGATACTCCACGTAGTCTTCGAGCACTGGCTTGACTCCTGCAGTAGTGTCTTCAAAGAACTCACTATCGATACCTGACGGACATTTCGTAAAACAACAAAATGAAATGTCCGTCAGCGAGGTTTACTCGGCAAGATAATCTCAAAACCAAAACGTTGGACATTTTAAATTTAAACAATGGTGAACTTTAAAGATAAGCAATAAGCTTAATTCACAAATAAGCAATAAAAGAGATAAAGCAGTTTAAAGTAGTTAAAACAGTTAAAGCAGTTAAACATTTGCAACCTGCAGCAATTAAATCATTGATAGCCATTTGCAATACCATTTGCAACCTGTAGCAATTTCAATAACAAATTGTAATACTATCAGCAACCTGTGACAATTTAGCGTTTAATAAACACACTGTAGCGACCTGCAGAAAAGATGTTAGAACAATAGTCAAAAACCAGTCTATCCTAGTGATAAGTCCATGTCCAAGAGTACTAGAGATAACCAACATGCAGCCTGCGACGGGAGCAACTCCGAGGCTTACCCACCGTTCCGATATGGCAACGGTCAAGGTTCTAACCCCCGTAATGTGTTGGAGGTAATTTAGTATGGCGCATCCAGTCATTCTGTAACACTTGTGATCATAGACTACCCCAATCCCAGGTCAAGCCATGTGTCGGTCAACAGGACGTGTACTATCAGTTCAATATTGAAATTCCATCTTCTATTTTATATTGTTAAAGTTCCATCTTCCATTCAGTCAATTCAATTTCGGTGTTCCAATAGTTTGTACAACAGTCTCGTGAAAGTTCACAACTTCACGACTCGATTAAATGAAAACATCAGGATCACTTAAATAAATAAAGAACGAGTAAGATATGATTTTAACCAAGAAAAAGAGTTTAAATTAGCTTAAAATACTTTCTAAGACTAGTAGTTATTTCTCAAGATTTTTAAACAATTTTTAAACAATTTTAAATAGCCAAAAAGCAATTTTAAATCAAGAAATGATTTTTAAAACATATGTTCAAGGAATTGTTTAGAGCAAACCGTACATCAGAATTCTTCAAACAAGGTGTCAAAATGATCGTATTCACTAGTACTACGACGTATATTTTTTATCGTACATTGGTGTACGTGAAAATCAACGTTATGAATTTTAAAAGGATTTATAAAACAAGAAATTATTAATAATACCCACGATCAAGGATTTATTCCGGATAAACCGTACGTCGGAATTCTGTAAACAAGATGTCAAAACGACCGTATTTACAAGTACTGTAACATATATTTTTATCAGACGTACGTATACGTAAAAATTGCAAGCTACGAATTTTAAAAGAATTTTAACCTATTTAATTTTTGCCTTTAAAAATTCACTGTGAGAAAAATACTTGCCTGATCGTGACGAAACTAGCGCCAATGGATTCGTTTCGATGTTTCTGATTTTCTGGGACTAGTCACTCATTTTTCTGGCCCCTGTATAATTAGTTATGGATTTATAACCTTAAAACCCATTTATTAATTAATAAAAATTACGAAAAACGAAATATTCGTTATATTTACAAGTTTGCCATTCCAAACTTACGCTTCCGTTCTCGAGCGTGCAGCGAACCGGAGGGGGGGGTCTCTCGTCCGTCGACGGCGGCGGAAGTCGGGGCGCTGCTCGGGGGTTCGCCGGCGTTCGGGGCTTCGGCGGACGGCGGGGCGGAGACGGTGCTTCGGCGACGCGGCGAGGCGGCGGCGACTGTCACCGGCGGCGACAAACCGACAGTTGCGTGGGCGGGCGAAAACAGGGGAGAGGAGGCGGGAACAGGGGAGCTCACGGCGGACGGGCGGCGATCTTCGCAGCGGGGTCGGGGAGCGGCGCTCGTCGGATCTCCGGGCTCTGTCGCGAGGGCTGGGTCGTTGGGGTGGTCGAGCGGGGCGGCGGGGTGACGGTCGGAGCTGCTCGTCGAAGGGAGAGAAGCTCACGGTGGAGCTTTGGACCGCGGGCGGCGGTCGAGGCCCGCCGGAGGTGAGTACGAGAGAGGAGGGAGAGAGAGCGGGGAAGATGGCATGGGTTATTTCGTAAACATGAGAGAGAGAGAGAGATAGAGAGATCCTCTGTGTGTGTTAAAATCAAGCTGAGGGGGAGGGGTTTAATATATAGGGTGAATGAAATAGGGTGGTAGTTGATGAACGGGGGAAAGTCCCACGGTTAGCTGAGGGGATGGGTTAGATGGGGTAGCTATGGTTGGATTAGGTGGGGTAATTAGGGTTAAGTAGGTAATTAGCAAGGTAAAACCCAATTAACGAAAGGTCATTAGTGTAACGAAATTACGGAAATGCCCCTACTAGTAAACGTGTCCGAAAAATTACGAAAACATACCCACGGGATCGTATCGTCACGAGGATTGCGAATACGAAGACCGTTTCAGGGTTTGAGCTACGGAAATACTAGATTTTGGCCAAAACGTTTAGAAATCGGGTTTGCGAGTTCTCTATTGAAACGATATCAGAAAATTACGAAATTAATGTGGAGAGCCCTAAATGATTATAGGATGCTACTACAGAAGTTTGAAAACGTTTTGAAGATGTTTGTATAGAAAATAAATTCATTGACCCAAAACTGCAATATCTGAAAACGAATTTTTATCAGATCTTTTAGAGGTATTTGACGAAATCCGATTTTACTAAAATACTCCATAACTAGTCTGGTACTTCAAAATATTTTTATAGGAAAATTTTGAAATCAGTTTAAGACTCCTAACAAACCATTATAAAATACAATTAAAATTGAATTTTCTTTAAATACTTAATTTGAATGTATTGGAAAAATACATGCCGTTACAAATATGGACTTGGATCACGATCTTTTATTCCAACCCCCGGCGTCGCTACCCGACGCCGGTGTAGCTTTCGCGTCGTGTTGAGGTAACGTTTTGCACCCCTAGGACCCCCAACCCAATTGCACGCTACAAGACTAAAAATCAGTACTTTAAAGTATTTTAAATGTTTTAGCAATCACTAATCAAGATTAATAAAACGGATGTAGGCCGGTGGACTTGTGCACGTAGGAATCGTGACTTTGGACTCGTTGGACGGTGTTTTCTTGACGTGATAGTTGCAGGCAAGTGAAACTTGCCAAATCTTGCTTAGGGCCATGTTTTTAGGCCACTTCCTTGTTTTTAGCGTAAAAGAGACTAGTCAGTGAAATGATAGCTGGCTAGACGCCTACTTGATCTAGTTTGACAACGAAACTAGATCCGTCACCTAATTGATCTAGCTTGACAACGAAGCTAGATCCAACCCTTTAAACTTGTCATTCATGCATACTAAACTGTCACATTTACTTTCCTTACCTGTATGCTTTACTACTTGCCATGTCATCCATGCATTGAATGTCGCATTAGTAGCACACGCTACAATACTTGTACTCGTACTCCTTGTCCGGCTAGGTGCACCCCTACGCCATACTTGTTTAAAACACTTCCTGGCTCGTGATCCAGAAGTGAGCATTCCAAGTTCGGGGGTAAGGCCCTGGCTCGATACACGTGGAGGGGTAGGGATAAACGGTTGCTTGAGCTTAGGAGTTGGCCCGCGCAGCCACTCTAGCCAAAAGACGGAATCTCTGTGCACGAGGTGCTTACTTTACTTGTCATGAACTTGTCTTGTGAATGCCATGCCATGCTCGTACTTTACTTTACTTTACTTTACTTTACTTTACCTGTTGCACTCATTACTTTAACTGCCATGTCATTGCATCATGCTAGAACTGCTAGGTTGCTTTACTTTCACCTACTTTTAGTTTCCTTGCACAAGTCTTCCAGACTTGCTGACATGTGCCCCTTGCTCTTTTGGGTGTCACATGTTAGACCCTGAGCCAGAGACAGTTGCTGAGGACGAGGTGTTTGCTGAGGCTGAGCCCGAGCCTACGTTCGTCGAGGAGTTCGAGGACACCGGAGACCAGTCTTAGAGACTGATTTTACTTGCTTTGCTTTAGGTTGCTGTTAGTTGTCGGTGCTTGCACCATTTCTTTGTTTTCGTATCTTGTACTTTTGTTGGCCATGTTGGGCCTCTTTTAGACTCTTTTATTTTAGCCTGGTGGCTTTTTCTGCGATGTTGAGATTTATTATTATGGATATTCTGAGATGTTTCTTTTGTCTCTTTTCGTTATTATTATCTTTGTTTCGTTTCGCGTTGCAAGGACCTGCAGTTTAATTTGATTGACGCTTATCGGACTTGCAGCTTTGTAGCTTCAAGTCTGAGCGGACCTTCTCACGCTTCGCCTCCACGTTTTCGGGAAGCGGGGTGTGACAATGAGTCAACCACATAATGATGATTCCTGAAGCAGGGACAGCAACCACTGCTCGTGGTCACTGCTATATAGGGCTTCGAGCCCAACCTGTTGTAAGGGTCAGGATGTAGGGTCTCACACAGAGTGCGATCTTCGTCTAGTAATAGGTAGAAATTAGTTAGGGAGAATAATTTGCATTTGATGCAAGGGATAAAATATTGCAAAAGATGTTTGCAATCATCTCCTGCATTCGGGATAAATGATCCTGAGTGCAAGTGGGAGATGTAGAGGAATATGCCCTCGGATCATTTGTATTTGATGCAAATGATAATTTAAGCTTAGATAGGGACTATTTTGCATTTGATGCAAAGAGATTAAATGTGTTTTAAATAGTTTAAGACAATTTTTAATTATAAAAATGTAAGGAAAATCTCACGGGTAAGATGGAAATGTCCCGGTCTAGACCCAGGTTCAAACGGCGTCCAAATCGGACGCCAAATGACCAACTTATGCCCAAAACAGCCCATTGGGATCAGACAAGGCCAGACCAGGCAGACCCAGACCAGACTGGGTCTGGCCTGGCTCCTGACCAGGTCTGATAGTGCCAGGGGCCTGCCAGGGCCGGGGCGCCCGGCCCAGGGCCATGCCTGGGCACCTGGGCGCCCGGGCCCTGCCAGGGCCCGGGCGCCCAGGCGGCCCAGGCGCCCGCCTGGGCGCCTGGCGCCATGCGCCTGGGCGCCCGCACCTAGACTTGGGCGCCCGTGCCCAGGTCTGGGCCTGGGCACCTAGTCAGCAGCTTTTGAAGCTGTGGGGCCCACTTGCTGGGCCCCACGAATGGGTGCAGAACCCTAGGTTTACTGGGCAGTTTTGACAGTTGATTTTAGTCGAAAATCAAACCTTGGGCTGATCTTTGGACGTTCAATTGAGGGGTCAAATGAACTCCGATTGACGAACAGTTTTTCCTATGCGTTCACCGTTGAACACCCTTCGAATTGATAGGTTGTATCAATCATGAAGCTCAACGGTGAGTGAGTTAAAATTCAAGGAAGTTTGCACTTTGTGAAGTGCAAAACTAACTTGATTTTAATTAACCCAATTATTAGTCCCACATCAGATTTTGAGAAGGAGGAGCAGTCAGTCGCCTATATAAATAGGGGTCTGCTCTCCTCCTCAAAACTCGTCCCAAGCTCTAGATTTGAGTGGCTCTCATAAATGTTGGAGCACGCTCGGATCTAAACTTAAATTAATATTTCTCCTCTCCCTATAAATTTCTGCCTTGCTCCTGAGGACTCTAGCAAAGCCGCAAAGGAGTTCGGATTCAGATCTAAAATCTAGGCGGAGGTTTCACTCGCGTGAAACTTTCTTCAGCGCGTGGTTGGCCCGGCGACACGGGATTGATCACCTCGGGATGCGGAGCAGTTCGAGGAGTGGTTCGGGGAGCGGTTCGAGGAGCGGCTCGGTGTGGGACAGGAGCGGCTCGGAAGACGGTGCGGAACATCTCGCCTGCCCCAGGGCTGAGATTCCGGGTATGTGTTTAATTAATCATTAGTTTAATTTAATCGTTGTAGGCTAGATCCTTCTTGGGATGGTCAGACCCATCCCAAGTCGGCATAGATCTTGGATTAGGGTCTTGGACCTTATGGTTAAATGTTAATTAGATTAACAAGTTTATTTTTCCGTTGCTTTTCTGTCTATGTTCCGTCCGACTTAGGACGGGCATAGAGTTTTTGTGCCCTAAGGGTCCCAGAAAACCCTGCATTAAGGCCACAGGCATTCCAAACAAAGATTGACATTATCTAGAGGGTGGGTGGGATGCGCTGTTTCTCATCACCCGAGGGGGGCATGGTTTCGGGGATAATGGGTTTGGGGATTTTTGATGTGGGGATATCTTCTATCAAGGAGTTCCATTCTAGGTAAGGTATAACTTTGGGGTGGGGGCTTTTAGGATAGTTTTTGGGGGTTGAGGGAGTGTTTTTTGGGTTGAGGAAGTGTGACATCTAAGCATGGCATGGGTGGCAGACGGATGGCTTAGCAGGGTTTGGTTGCTAAGAGGGGCGGTGTGTTGGATAAAGGTGCATGGGTAGCGGGCGTGGAGAGGCCATCGTATGGAAGTTATGAAGGTTACACGTTGTTGAGGAGGGGGTGGGTAAATCTAGAACATCAGCACCCCTAGCAAGCACCACTTTGTCAACATTCATCAAAAGAACAATATCATTGACCATCAACCCGACATCTTCCACAAAAACCTCAGCACAACCAACAGGAGATAAAGAAGAGGAAGTAAAAGAGCCGGGGGATCGAGAACTTACAGTCTCCATAGGAATCGGATGCCCCGAGTGGAGACAAGGCCCAGAGATGGCTTCGGCCTGCATCAACACATTTGGTGAGTCACATGGCTTATTAGCATCATCACCCGAAGTCAGGGCCAAGGGCCTTCAGAAGGGGCTTAGCAGGGGGCAGTGAGGCTGCTGCGGCCTAGCAGCTGGGGGTGGGTCAGTAGTATCAACCTGGCCAGAGAGACCCAAAAGAGTAATGCCCTCATTCTACATCAACAAGGGGAATCACCGATAATACTAACAACAGACCATGTATCCAGGACAGGGCTGTGGGTTTTCAGGAGGGGCTCAACGGGGGAGCTTTGAGGCTGTTGTGGTAGTAGATCAACAGAAGAAACAACCAGGACAGAGGGGAACACCGGCTCCGACGGAGCAGTATAGCATCTAATATCAGAATCCTTAGCTAAGATCATTACGGGCTTAGAGGAGGAAGGCTGAGGCAGTTGTGGAGGGGAACTAAGGGGCTTAGTAGAGGCAGCAGTCGGCGGCTTCGTTGGCTAGGCACACTGAGTAATGTCATGACCAAAGGAGCGGCAGTGAGTGCATCACAGGGGCTTCCTCTCATAGACAACCGGGAGCTCCTTGAGAGTACAATCATCCATCTTGACAGTGACAGAGTCAGAGAAGTCCGAGCACGAATCAATCTCCACGAAGTAGCGGGTATGTGCCAGCCGTGAAGCCATAGCCATTGCTTCGTCGGTGAATGGGGGGTTGCCAACTGCACTGGAAATCCTCCCAATAATGGAATTAGACCAGAATTGGATAGGGAGGTTGGGGAAACAAATCCAAAGCGGAATAGCCGAGATCAGGTCTCGTTTGAGCCCAATGTCAGGGGACAAATGCCGGAGGAAAACATGACGGCCACCAAACAACCAATGTCCCCCCATGCATGATGGCCACACAATGCACAACATCAGCAAATTGGAAGAAGAAAAACCCGTTCTCCTGAGTGTGGATGTGGAGCTCACCCTTAGTTTTCCAAGCACGATTAGTCCACGTTCAGAGATGGCCATAGTAGGGCATGTCGCCAACCAAATAACCCACAAGAGTATTTGCCCAACGAAGAGCAGTAGCTTTGATCTCCAAGGATGGTAGAGCAACCACAACCCCAAAGTCAGAGGGGGTCGTAGCAGAAAATTTCAACTCACAGTTGGAGGCAATGGACTGCCTAGCCAAACTGATGGCACTGTAAGAAGGAATAGTAGAGTATGTAGATCAGGATATAGCAGGGGGTAACTCGGTTAGGCAAAGCAACAAACACCTGGCGAGTACCCGGCTGCCCCAAAGTAGGGGCTGAGCCAAAGATGGAGCCATGCATCGAAGGCATCCCCCGAGTAAGCATATAAGATGATGAAGAGCCCCCACGCCCCCAACCTCGCATTCCCCTCGATGGTCGGAAGCCCTAATTTTTGCCCCAGTCTGAGAGATCGGTATCTTCCCACGCCCCCGCCAGTGAGCCACCATATTCTAGCTGCTAGAATCAACATAGCCCAAATTCGTCATCGTCACAACCTTACCATCAGCCCCTCGAGAGACATCATTGCCCTACAGAGCAGCCTTGCCATCAGCCCCCCAAGAGACATCATCGCCCAAAAGATCTGCCTCGGAGACACCGGGGCTGGAGCCCATGCGCAAGATAGCTCAAGCCCACTCTGCCGTCAAGAGGATAGGAGCACAAGGGGAAGAGGGGAAAGGGAAGGGAAAGGCACAAGGAGAGTGGCCAATTTTGCCAGATATGGCTGGAGCCCCCTACGAGGAAAATCGCCCCAATAATCACACCCTAGCCCCCGTGGGAAGGAGAGAAAAAATAGTTTCAAAATGATATTATGTTATATATATACACTAGTCATAACCCGTGCCCGTGGGCACGGTTCATTTAAGATTTTCCTCCGCGAAATCTTAGTTCCCCAAAAAATTATTTCCACAGCCAAAATTTAAAAGAGTAACAAATTAGGGTAAAAATATTTAGCGGCACGGGCGCGTTCGGCGCGAAACAACAAATTCGGCGCGGGCGACTTCGGTGCGGAACAACGCATGAGTGCCTTCGGTGCGGAACAACAAATTCAGTGTGGGCGCCTTCGACGCGGAACAACAAATTTGACGCGGGCGCCTTCTGCAAGGAGCTAATTTAAAATTTAGTGGAACAACAAATTCGGCCCGGAATAACGCGCGAACGCATTCGACGCGGAACAACAAATTCGGCACGGACGCCTTTGGTGCGGAACAACAAATTAGCATAAAAAATTGCGTGTGTGCCATTTGTTGGCGCAGAACAATGCCAAGCGCATACAGTGCGGAACAACAAATTCGACACGGGCGGCCAACAAATTAGCGCAAAAAATCGACGTGGGCGCCTTCGGTGTGGAACAACAAATTATCATAAAAAATTGCGTGGGTGCCGTTTGTTGGCGCGGAAAAACGCGCAAGCACATTCGGTGCAGAACAACAAATTCGACACGGATGGCCAACAAATTAGCTTAAAAAAATTTAGCGGGCACCTTCGGCGCGGAGCAACAAACCTCAGGGTATTTTTCGGTGACGGTATTAAATTAAATTTTTTTACGCTAATTTTTTTAACTTTGTTTAATTTAATGTATCATGTTTCTCTACAATCTTTCCCAAGACACATTTAATTTCAAAGTTTTGATTCCTAAGACACTTTTCTCCCCAAAATTTAATCTCCACAGTCTTTCCGAATACACTTTTAATTTCAAAGTTTTGGTTCTTAAGACACTTTTCCCCCCTAAATTTAAGTTTTCCCACAAAAATTTTTACAAAATCCAATCTCAACTATTGATTTACCAAGATCAAATCGCAGTCACTCTTTATCTTGTCCTAGTCAGCCCTAGAATTCAAAAAAGGTTGTCAAATGTATAATAGACTAGTCATAACACGTGCCCGCGGGCACGGTTCGTTTAAGATTTCCCCCGCGAAATCTTTGTTTCCCGAAAAATTATTTCCACAGCCAAAATTTAACAGAACAATAAAATAGCGTAAAAATATTTAGCGGCACGGCCACCTTCGGCACGGAACAACGAATTCGACGTCGAACAACAAATTTGGAGCCCGCACCTTCGGCGCGGAACAACAAATTAGCGGGCGCCTTTGGCGCGGGCGCCTTCGGCGCGGGCGCGGAACAACAAACCTCAAGGTATTTTTACGCTAATTTGTTGTTCCACTAAATTGTTTTACGCTAAATTTTTTTATTTTTTTAATTTAACGGATCATGCTTCTCCACAATCTTTCCCAAGACACTTTTAATTTCAAAGTTTAGGTTCCCAAGACACTTTTTCTCCCATTTAATCTCCACAATCTTTCCCAAGGCACTTCTAATTTCAAAGTTTTGGTTTCCAAGACATTTTTTCCACCAAAATTTAAGTTTTCCCACTAAAATTTTTACAAAATCCAATCTCAACAATTGATTTAACAATATCAAATCCCAGCCACTCTTTATCTTGTCCTAGTCAGCCCTAGAATTCAAAAAACATTGCCCTAGAATTTAAAAAACGTTGTCAAATGTATAATAGATATACATACATACATACATACATACATACATACATACATACATACATACATACATACATATTTACGTATACATATACACGTATACATATACATATATATCTACATAGATATTTTTTTTTGAGAATATGCTTTTATCTTTATTGAATATCAAAAAATGTACATGGCTATAGGAGTAGAGAAGAATGTTAGTACGTCGGGGCAGAGGGCATAGGCCCCGTCTCCCTCCAGTACTTAACACCTTTCTCTACTCAATGAACCTAATATGTATTACAAAATAGAAACGAAAAATACATCACACTAATAGCCCCCAATTTGAAAGGGGCGCACTCTCAGCATCCTGGTCCCACTCGATGTGTCTCATAGTAATTCTTACATCAGCAGCTATATCCTCGAATAGCAGAGTCTGAATCTGACTGGTCCCTTCAAATATCCTCCTATTCCTCTCCCTCCATATGTGCCATATCAACGCGGCCAAGACCGTCTTGGCCAGAACACCCATGCTTTCCTTTTTATAGTAGCATGAAAGAAATAGGTCGCCCATACCTACAAGAGTGGAAGGTGGCGCTGTAGTGATCCCTAATTTGAGGAAACTCCTGCAAAGGAGATAATTAGTAAAACTACACTCAAAAAAGATATGATCCACACTTTCATGAGCATTATCAGAGCATAGAACACAGGGAGGAAGAAGGAACTCCCCAATGAACTAGCTTGTCATGCATAAGCAGCTTCCCATGGAAAGCACACAGCAGAGTAATAGCCATTTTTGGAATATACCCCTTGTTCCAGACCACTCTGTAATAGGGAAATATAGGCCTTATAGCGCGGGATCCAGTCCATGCATCATGCAATGAGGGGGATTTAGAATACCACTTCCAAGAATACTCACCGGGCCGCAGTGAGACCGAAGCTATGTCAGACATAACAGGTAAGAGCACGGGGTTGTTAGCCCATCCCTCCAACCTCCAGGAGTCATAAACCATTTTCCTTTCTTCACCAACCGGCACATCATAAGTATCACATATCGGACCACAAGGTAGCCAATTATCATACCAAAAGAGAGTAGTGCCCCCGTCTCTGACAATGCGTTTAGTGAGCTTTTTAGTGAATTCACGGCAATGAAGAATAAATGTCCATGTTCCAGATTGCATAGGATTGGCCTTCGATAAGAAAAACCCCGTGTTTCACATATACTGACGTCTCATATAGGTGGCCCAAATGCCATTATAAGTAAGCATACGCCAAGACAACTTGACACCATAGGCAGTATTTAATTCTGCAAACCGCCTAAGCCCCACACCTCCATCCTTCTTGGGCGTACAAAGATCATCCCAGGCCCAGGTATAGGAATTCCCCCAGATAAACTTCCTGCATACGGAATTGAGAGTGTTCAATACAGATTTAGGGATGCGAAAGGCCTGCATCCAAAAAAGCTACCATGCCATAAATGGCAGATCTGACAAGCTCAATACGACCTGAAATAGATAGTAATGAAGAAGACCACCCCTGCAACCTGCTCTTGCATCTGTCAACCAATCTAGCTTACATTGAAGCTTTAGGATACTTAGCTGAAAGAGGGAGCCCCAAATAAGTGGTAAGAGATTGCACACGCCGGATACCCAAAATATCTGCAAGACTACAAGGCTCCTTGGTCCCTTTGCTAAAAATGCCAGCACATTTACTCCAATTAACCTCCAGACCAGCCAAGCATTTGAATGTAGAAAGAAGATCCTTCAAACCCTCTAGGGATTTGAAATTGGCGCGACAGAAAACAAGTAAATCATCGGCAAAGAGAAGATGTGTAACTGCCCCAACTCTCTTCATGGGCAAGATGCTATGAGTGGCATTAGCTTTAGCCATCAGAAGGGAGAATGCATCCATGACCACCACAATAGGGAGATAGTGGGTCCCCCTACCGCAACCCCCTATTAGATTGGAACATGCCAAAAGGAGAGCCATTAACCATAATTGAAGAGGAGGGAGTTGATATGCATTCACAAATCCAACTAATGATTCTATGTTTGAATCCCATCCGATGAAGCATGAAATATATGAATTCTCTATTAACACTGTCAAAGGCTTTACGAAGATCCAGTTTCAGACAGGCACGAGCTCCCATGGGGTTATTGAAATCATGTATATGTTCCTGGGCAAGCAGAGCACATGCCGCTAATAAACGATCTTTTAGAAACGCAGCTTGATTTGTAGATATGAGATCGATGATAGCCTTTTTCAGTCTGCCACAGATAATCTTGCTTATGATCTTATACAAGACGTTACAACAGGAAATAGGTCTATAGTCACCAAGCCCAGAAGCATTAGCACTTTTGGGAATGAGAGTTAGAAAGGTGTGGTTGACCTGACGCAACATTCTACCGGTGCGAAAAAAGGGGAGGACCGCCTTTGTTACATCCTCACCAATAACATCCCATGAATTTTGATAGAAAACCCCATTATACCCATCAGGCCCAGGGGCCTTATCAACCCCAATTTGGAAAACTGCATTTTTAACTTCCTCCTCTTGGACCGGTCTTTCAACCCAATCCATGCCTCAGCTGTGAGAATTCTCTTAGTAATAAGATTAGGGAAGACCCTCCAGTAATCATCTTGATTGTACAGACTAATATAAAATTTGGGCCATCAATTATAATCTTGTTGATGGAGTCCTCTCGGGACCCATCCGCAGAGACAAGATGTCCAAGACTGTTATGGCTTTGTCTAGCCTTCATTGCAGTGTAGAAGAACCGGGTATTACGATCCCTGAGATGTAGCCAGTCCTGCCTACTTTTTGTCTCATATTGGCCTCTTCAACATCAATAGCATCAGCCAATTTGTTTATCAGCACTTTCTCTTTCTTTTGGGATTCGATGCAGAAACTCAAATCAGGGTCGCTTTGGACACATTTATCAGCAAGCTCATTACGGCATTTGGACACATCATTAGCATCCCTGATAACCGTCCCCACCACTTTAACCCATATTTCAAGCTATTAAGTTTAGCAACAAGACGTATCATTGGACATCCCTTCACACTGAAACGCCAATGTTCTTTCAAGACATTCATATACTCAGGGGCACGGGTCCAAGAGTTGAAGAATTTGAAAGGCTTGGGGTCGGATCCAACCATAGGGTGAAGCTGAATAATGAGAGAGGAGTGATCGCCGGTCCCCCCTTCAACATACTCACAAAAGGAAGAGGGGAGAATATCCATCCAAGTACCATTACACAAGGCGCGGTCAAGAGTGGCAGTGATACGACTGATGCATGTGCTCCTATTGGTCCAACTGAGGGGATTGCCAACAGTTTTTAGTTTCATGAGAGCACTAGAGTTAATGCATTCATTAAATTCATCCACCATATGCCCAACAATAGGCTTCCCCCCAACTTTATCCCTGGCTGTAACGACTGCTTTTTATGAATCTGGATTTTATATATATTAATATATGTTTTGGTGGATTTTCTCCTCATGTGTGGTTTTCGTCTCCGTAGTTTTCATTTTCGATCGAATCGTCGTATTTTCTCGCTTCTTCCTTAGGATTGTCGATTTCGAAGTATGTCACTCGTGACGGACTTCATAACGGTCGTATCTAACTATTAGATCAAGCCTAGGAGTCTTAGGAATCGATCCCGGGGCCCCGCGCTCCGTATCGGTACTTTTGGTGCTCATTAGCCGGTGTAAGAAGGGCCACCGACCGACTAGATGACGATCCAGTCGGTCGGCAATCCTTCTTGGACCGACTAGTTAGCTTTCTAAATTTCTCAGGAGTTACTGTTTATCGTTAGTCGGTCTAAGAACGTTGGTTGACCGACTAGGTTGCAAACTAGTCGGTCAGCAATGCTTCTTGAACCGACTAACTCATCAAATTATTTTTGTATCAGTTACTGTTTACTCTTAGTCGGTCTAAGAACGTTCATCGACCGACTAGATGTAAAACTAGTCGGTCAGTACTTGTTCATGGACCGACTAACTCTAGAATCCTATTTTCGTTCAGGAGTTACTGTTTGCACTTAGTCGGTCTGCGTTGGTCGACCGACCGACTAGTTGCCAAACTAGTCGGTCAGTGGTTGCTCTTTGACCGACTAACTAGTGTTAAAACCCTAATTTCTGGGCAGCCGCCAGCCTAGCCTATTTAAACCCAACCCATTCGACTTCTTCTTCTCCAACACGACCCAAAACCCTAAAAACTTCCCCCTTCAGCCCCCATCTTCCTCCAAGCTCCATTTCTCCATTCCAAGCCCTAGAATCATCATCCAATCCATCCATTCACTCCATCTACCCCTCATCTTCCCCAAATCTCCATCAAACCCATCAAAATCCCCAAATCCCCCGAAACCCTAGTTTCCCCAAACTTCTCCAATCTCTTCCAGATCTGATCCTAGGGTTCCCCGGAGTGTTTCTTCCGTCTCCTCTCGGTAAGAAATCGTTCTACCGTTGTTTTCATAACCTATTTATAATTTTATGAAAACCCTAATTAATTTCATGTGTTTGGTGTTTGTTCCCCCAAAACAGCGATTTCCCCCGTAGATAGCATCCGTGTGACGAAGCGATCGTCAATCCCCGGTGCTAGGCAAGTGAAACTTGCCACTTAGGGTTTAGGCCGTGTTTTAGGCCATTTTCTTGTTATAGGCGTAAAAGAGGCTAGGCGACGAAATGATACTCGCCTAGGCGCAAATTGGGGAATTAGCTTGACAACGAAGCTAATTCCGACTTTTAACATGTTGCACAATTACCATGTCACGTTTACTTTCAATTAACGGTACGCGAATATGTTCATGTCATTGCATTTCGCCTGTCACGTTTAATTTAATTAACGGTACGCAAATAAATTGTCATGACCTCGCATTCTTTAGGTATTGCTGTGATTGCGTAGCTTCGCTACAATGTTGTGTTCCTGGCTCGTGTTCCAGAAGCGGGCCATGTGTTGGTTGATAGCCAATGCCCGAATTGCGTGTTCCGGCTAGGTGTTCCCTACGCCATACTTGTGTTCCTGGCTCGTGACCAGAAGCGAGCATAATGAGTTGGAAACCCCAACGCTCGATATATTGAATTGTGAACTAAGAATGCGAGCTCAATGTGCGGGGCAACCTCAGGCTCACTAGCTGAGCTCAATGTGCGGGGACCCCAGGCTCCATATCGTGTGGGTACCGAGTAGTGTTTAGTGCCGATCGGTCTGAAATGCTATGCCATTCAGCGAATGGCGTAAACACCTACAAAATGTGAATTGATTGAATTGATAGTAGCTTGGCTACTCTTGTCTTGTCCCGATGATTGTTCCCTTGTACAAATTGTCTTGCCATGTTTTAATTGTGCACTCATGTTATAACTGCCATGTCATGCATACTAAACTGCTAGGTTGCTAGATGCCTCACTTTCAGTTTCCTTGCCCAAGTCTTTTTAGACTTGCTGACATGTGCCCCTTTACTCTTTTGGGTGACACATGTTAGATCCTGAGCCCGAGTACCTCGTTGAGGACGAGGTGTTTGCTGACGCCGAGCCCGAGCTTGTGTTTGACGGGGTGTACGTGGACACTGGGGACCAGTCCTAGTGTCTCCGTTGTGTTTTACTTTTATTAGACAGTTGTTTTGTTATCGGTGCGTAGCACCTATACTTTGTTATGTCGTTTCTTTTGTTGGCCTTGTTCTGGGCCTTAGACTCTTTTCTTTTAGCCTGGTGGCTTTTCTGGATGTTGGACTTTTGTTGATGTTGGACAATTTGTGAGATGTGAAATTTTATTTCAGTCTCTCCTTGTGTTATTATTGTTATTCTGTCGTGGTTACAGGGACCTGTTTATGTATTGTGGACGCTTATCGGGTTTGGGGCTTCACAGCTCCACTCTCGTGCGGACCTTTTCACGTCTCGCCTCCATTTTAGGGAAGCGGGTCGTGACAGGTTTTAGTGGTGGCCCATGCAGGTCCTCTGTAACTGCGACCTTTGGAATAGCGATAATAATATTAGAATGTCCAATAAATTAAGTTCGACGTCCGAGTCATAAGCTATGAGTCTAATCTGATTCGTTTTCTGTGTCATTAGATGGCAGGAAGACGTTTCACCCGTGGTGGTGGCAGTGGTGCGCTCCCTCATGATGAGGAGCCTGAGCGGGAACCCACCAGCGGTGAGATGATGCGGATGATGCTGCAGATGATGCAAGTGCAGCAGGGCGTGCTTCTGCAAGTCCAGAATGCTCCACCTGCTCGAGCTGCCCGGGCTCTTCCGGATGTTCCTCGCTCTGAGCCAGGAGCGAAGCAATTCCGGGAGCTGGGTCCCGCATATTTTGATGGTTCTGAGGGTCCTCTGGCTGCCGATGAGTGGATTCGGAACGTCGAGGACAATCTGAAGATGGCCAAGATCACCCCGGCTGGATGGGTTGATTTGGCGAAGAGGCAGCTGAAGGATAACGCCAGGAATTGGTGGGATGCAGAGGAGAAGATGTTGGTGGAGCCGATTGCTTGGGCTACCTTCAAGGCCAGATTTGAGGGTGAGTTCTTTCCGAAAGCTGCCAGGGAAGAGATGCTGCAGCGTTTTATCGATTTGAAGCAAGGGAACTCGTCGGTGGACCTATATCACCAAGAGTTCATGAGGCTGAGTCGGTTTGCACCAAAGATGGTGCAGGACGCCGAGGAGAGAGCTCAGAGGTTCCTGCAGGGACTCGCTTCGGAGCTCCAGAGTTTTGTGACCTCCTCTGATCGGGAATCTTATCAGAAGGTTCTGGTAGCTGCTAAGAGGCAGGAGCTGCTCGTGAACCAGAGGAAGGGATCTGTTGTTGGTGCTGGGAAGAGGCCTGTGGAACAGGCGAGAGCTGTGGTTAGACCTGGATTCAGGCCTAATCAGTCTGCTCAGTTTAAGAGGCCAGGAGGGTCTATTCCGAGGTTTTGCCATTTCTGCGGCAAGCCTGGTCACGTCAAGGATCAGTGTCGGAAGTTTTTGGGCCAGTGCCTGGTTTGTGGAGATGCTTCCCATGTCGCGAAGGATTGTCGGCATGCGGACCCGCTGCGGAGGGCTCCTGTTGCAGCTCAGCCGTTGCAGCAGCGTGCGTCTGTTCCTGCTGGACGTGGAGCAGCTCTTGTTCCGCAGGGGCAGGCTTTTCGGCAGGCTGTTCCGCCGAGGAGGCAGGCTTTTCTGATGACCGCTGCGGAGAGCGAGGCTGTGGATGAGGTTATCGCAGGTAATCCTCATTCTAGCTATTACTTTCCTATTTGGTCTTGATTGCTAGATTATGTTGTTTGCTTGAACTTGCTTGTTTGCTAGACTAGGGTTTGATTGTTAATTGATTGATTAGGTGTGATTTTGGTGTGCACATTTCCTGCACGAGTCCTCTTTGACTCTGGTGCATCGATGTGCATTATTTCTCGGAGCTTCGTGGAGAGGCATTCCTTGTCGACGTCCCCTCTTCTGAAGAGTTGGAATATCGTTACAGGGAATGGTGTGGTCTCGGTGCATCGTGGTTGCAATTCTTGCTCGTTGGTGGTCTGTGGACATGAGCTTTTTGCGGATTTCATTGTCCACGACATCATCAACTATGATGCAGTTCTTGGGATGGACTGGCTTGCGAGCTTCTATGCTACGATTGACTGCAGGAGGAAGAAGGTGGTGTTCGAGATTCCCGGACACCCAGTGTTTGAGTTCAGTCGTGGTAGCAGTTCGCTTGGTCCTGTCAGATTTCGGGCCAGGCCGGTGGAGGCTGTGGCTATGCAGATGGAGCTGGAGTGGCCAGCTGTGGTGCGAGATTTTGGCGACGTCTTCCCCGAGGAGATGTCTGGTTTGCCGCCTGATCGGGCTTTGGAATTTTCTATCGATCTTGTTCCAGGTGCGCAGCCGATTTCGAAGGCGCCGTATCGTATGGCACCTGCAGAGTTGGAAGAGTTGCGGAAGCAGTTGGATGAGCTTTTGCAGAAGGGTTATATTAATCCTAGCGTGTCTCCGTGGGGAGCACCGGTGTTGCTGGTTAAGAAGAAGGATGGTTCGCGTCGCATGTGCGTGGACTATCGGGAGTTGAATGCGGTAACCATTAAGAATAAATACCCGTTGCCTCGCATCGATGATATTTTTGATCAGCTTGGAGGTTCGAGGGTGTTTTCTAAATTGGATTTGAGGAGTGGTTACCATCAGTTGAAGGTGAAGAAGGGAGATGTTCCGAAGACAGCGTTCAGGACGAAGTATGGACACTATGAGTTTGTGGTTATGCCTTTCGGCGTAACTAACGCGCCCGCAGTTTTCATGAATCTGATGAACCTGATTTTCTACGACTTTTTGGATAAGTTTGTCGTTATCTTTATTGACGACATTCTGATCTATTCGAAGTCGGAGGAAGAGCATGCCTCGCACTTAAGGACGGTGTTGGAGATTTTGAGGAAGCATCGGTTGTATGCTAAGTTTTCGAAGTGCGAGTTTTGGCTGGATCGAGTTGCTTTTCTCGGGCATGTGGTGACTGGAGATGGTATTTCAGTGGATCCTGAGAAGATTCGGGCCATCAGGGAGTGGCCTGTTCCGTCGTCGGCGTCTGAGATTCGGAGTTTTCTTGGACTTGCTGGTTATTATCGGCGATTCATTAAGGACTTTTCTCGTATTGCTGAGCCGATGACCAGGTTGACGCGGAAGGATGTTGCTTTTGCTTGGTCGGGTGATTGTGAGAGTGCTTTTGGTGTTCTGAAGGAGAGGTTGACGACTGCCCCTATTCTTGTTGTGCCTGATCGCAGCGGTGGATTTGAGATCTTTTGCGATGCTTCTGGCAAGGGTCTCGGTTGTGTGTTGCATCAGCATGGGCATGTTGTGGCGTATGCGTCTCGTCAGCTTAAGGTTCATGAGAAGAATTACCCGACGCATGATTTGGAGTTGGCTGCCGTTGTGTTTGCTCTTAAGATTTGGAGGCACTTCCTGCTGAGTGAGAAAGTGAAGATTTTCACCGATCACAAAAGCTTGAAGTATATTTTCACTCAGAAGGAGCTCAACATGCGACAGCGTCGATGGTTGGAGCTTATGGCGGATTATGATATTGATTTGCAGTTTCACCCTGGCAAGGTGAATGTGGTTCCGGATGCTTTGAGTAGGCTTCCGGCGGTAATGATTTTGACCTCGCAGTGGAGATTGCAGCAGGATTTTTGCGAGTCTGGTGTTGAGATTGTTCTTCCTGGGGAGGCTTCTTCGTTGATGTACATGCAGGTACAGTCGACGATCGTGGATCGGATTAAGGCTGGCCAGACTGAGGATCCGAAGCTGATGAGGATTCGGGAGCAGGTGGAAGCCGGTCTGCGGACTGACTTTTTGATTCATGAGGATGGCTCGCTGAGGTTTGGAGCCAGGTTGTGTGTGCCCGCTGGGGATATTAGAGAGAATTTGATGGTGGAGGCACACAGTTCGCCGTATTCTGTGCATCCTGGTGGCACCAAGATGTACCAGGATCTTCGTCTGAATTATTGGTGGCATGGTATGAAGAGGAGCGTGGCTCGGAGTGTAGCCAAGTGCTTGGTTTGCCAGCAAGTGAAGGCGGAGCATCAGCGTACGGCCGGGTTGCTACAACCGCTTCCGATTCCGGAGTGGAAGTGGCAGCACATCACTATGGATTTCGTGACTGGACTACCTCGGAGTCCGAAGCAGAATGACGCGATTTGGGTGATCGTAGATCGATTGACCAAATCCGCGCACTTTATTCCGTTCCGAGTGGGACAGTCCACTGAGGCGCTAGCGAGGAGATATATGGAGGTAAAATTCTTTTACTCTCCGTTTTATGTCCTTTTCCTAGTTTGGATAGTGATGTAACGTGAATCGTGCAGGAGGTTGTGCGACTTCATGGAGTCCCCGTGAGTATCGTGTCGGACAGAGACACGAGATTCACATCTCAGTTCTGGCAGAGTTTGCAGAAGAGCTTGGGTACGCGTCTGAGTTTCAGCACGGCGTACCATCCGCAGACGGATGGCCAGTCCGAGAGGACGATTCAGATTTTGGAAGACATGCTGAGGGCGTGCATGTTGGATTTCAAGGGTTCGTGGGAGGACCATCTACACTTGGTGGAGTTCTCTTACAACAACAGCTTCCAGGCGAGTATTGGCATGGCGCCTTTCGCCGCTCTTTATGGGAGGAAATGTCGATCGCCATTGAGTTGGGATGACGTTGGTGATCGGGAGTTGTTGGGACCTGAGATGATCGTGGAGGCCGTGGATATCGTCAGGAATATTCGGGAGAGATTGAGAATTGCTCAGGACCATTTTAAGCATTGGGCGGATGCTAAACGTCGCCCTTTGGAGTTTCAGCCGGGCGACCATGTGTTCTTGAAGATTTCCCCGAATCGTGGTGTGATTCGTTTTGGGAAGCGTGGGAAGTTGAGCCCGCGATACATTGGACCGTTTGACGTTTTGGAGAGGGTTGGCGAGGTGGCTTATCGCTTGGCCTTGTCGCCATCTTTGGAAGGAGTTCACAATGTTTTCCATGTGTCGCAGCTTCGTCGATACATTAGCGATCCGTCTCATGCGGTGGATTTTTCGGAGATTACCGTTCGCCCCGATATGACGTATGACCAGCATCCAGTGCAGATTCTGGACAGGCGTCAGAAGTCGCTTCGGAACAAGGTTGTCAATCTTGTGAGGGTGATGTGGCGACACGGTTCACCTGGAGAGTCTACTTGGGAGAATGAGGATGAGATGCGAGAGCGTTTCCCACTTTTGTTTCCGGACTCGTGAGTATTTGGAAATTCCGAGGACGGAATTTTTCTTAAGTTGGGGAGGATGTAACGACTGCTTTTTATGAATCTGGATTTTATATATATTAATATATGTTTTGGTGGATTTTCTCCTCATGTGTGGTTTTCGTCTCCGTAGCTTTCATTTTCGATCAAATCGTCGTATTTTCTCGCTTCTTCCTTAGGATTGTCGATTTCAAAGTATGTCGCTCGTGACGGACTTCGTAACGGTCGTATCTAACTATTAGATCAAGCCTAGGAGTCTTAGGAATCGATCCCGGGGCCCCGCGCTCCGTATCGGTACTTTCTGTGCTCATTAGCCGGTGTAAGAACGGCCACCGACCGACTAGATGACGATCCAGTCGGTCGGCAATCCTTCTTGGACCGACTAATTAGCTTTCTAAATTTCTCAGGAGTTACTGTTTATCGTTAGTCGGTCTAAGAACGTTGGTTGACCGACTAGGTTGCAAACTAGTCGGTCAACAATGCTTCTTGAACCGACTAACTCATCAAATTATTTTTGTATCAGTTATTGTTTACTCTTAGTCGGTCTAAGAACGTTCATCGACCGACTAGATGTAAAACTAGTCGGTCAGTACTTGTTCATGGACCGACTAACTCTAGAATCCTATTTTCGTTCAGGAGTTACTGTTTGCACTTAGTCGGTCTGCGTTGGTCGACCGACCGACTAGTTTCCAAACTAGTCGGTCAGTGGTTGCTCTTGGACCGACTAACTAGTGTTAAAACCCTAATTTCTGGGCAGCCGCCAGCCTAGCCTATTTAAACCCAACCCATTCGACTTCTTCTTCTCCAACACGACCTAAAACCCTAAAAAAAACTTCCCCCTTCAGCCCCCATCTTCCTCCAAGCTCCATTTCTCCATTCCAAGCCCTAAATCCATCATCCAATCCATCCATTCACTCCATCTACCCCTCATCTTCCCCAAATCTCCATCAAAACCCATCAAAATCCCCAAATCCCCCTAAACCCTAGTTTCCCCAAACTTCTCCAATCTCTTCCAGATCTGATCCTAGGGTTCCCCGGAGTGTTTCTTCCGTCTCCTCTCGGTAAGAAATCGTTCTACCGTTGTTTTCATAACCTATTTATAATTTTATGAAAACCCTAATTAATTTCATGTGTTTGGTGTTTGTTCCCCCAAAACAGCGATTTCCCACGTAGATAGCATCCGTGTGACGAAGCGATCGTCAATCCCCGGTGCTAGGCAAGTGAAACTTGCCACTTAGGGTTTAGGCCATGTTTTAGGCCATTTTCTTGTTATAGGCGTAAAAGAGGCTAGGCGACGAAATGATACTCGCCTAGGCGCAAATTGGGGAATTAGCTTGACAACGAAGCTAATTCCGACTTTTAACATGTTGCACAATTACCATGTCACGTTTACTTTCAATTAACGGTACGCGAATATGTTCATGTCATTGCATTTCGCCTGTCACGTTTAATTTAATTAACGGTACGCAAATAAATTGTCATGACCTCGCATTCTTTAGGTATTGCTGTGATTGCGTAGCTTCGCTACAATGTTGTGTTCCTGGCTCGTGTTCCAGAAGCGGGCCATGTGTTGGTTGATAGCCAATGCCCGAATTGCGTGTTCCGGCTAGGTGTTCCCTACGCCATATTTGTGTTCCTGGCTCGTGACCAGAAGCGAGCATAATGAGTTGGAAACCCCAACGCTCGATATAGTGAATTGTGAACTAAGAATGCGAGCTCAATGTGCGGGGCAACCCTAGGCTCACTAGATGAGCTCAATGTGCAGGGACCCCAGGCTCCATATAGTGTGGGTACCGAGTAGTGTTTAGTGCCGATCGGTCTGAAATGCTATGCCATTCAGTGAATGGCGTAAACACCTACAAAATGTGAATTGATTGAATTGATAGTAGCTTGGCTACTCTTGTCTTGTCCCGATGATTGTTCCCTTGTACAAATTGTCTTGCCATGTTTTAATTGTGCACTCATGTTATAACTGCCATGTCATGCATACTAAACTGCTAGGTTGCTAGATGCCTCACTTTCAGTTTCCTTGCCCAAGTCTTTTTAGACTTGCTGACATGTGCCCCTTTACTCTTTTGGGTGACACATGTTAGATCCTGAGCCCGAGTACCTCGTTGAGGACGAGGTGTTTGCTGACGCCGAGCCCGAGCTTGTGTTTGACGGGGTGTACGTGGACACTGGGGACCAGTCCTAGTGTCTCCGTTGTGTTTTACTTTTATTAGACAGTTGTTTTGTTATTGGTGCGTGGCACCTATACTTTGTTATGTCGTTTCTTTTGTTGGCCTTGTTCTGGGCCTTAGACTCTTTTCTTTTAGCCTGGTGGCTTTTCTGGAAGTTGGACTTTTGTTGATGTTGGACGATTTGTGAGATGTGGAAGTTTATTTCAGTCTCTCCTTGTGTTATTATTGTTATTCTGTCGTGGTTACAGGGACCTGTTTATGTATTGTGGACGCTTATCGGGTTTGGGGCTTCACAGCTCCACTCTCGTGCGGACCTTTTCAC